>JAESVK010062723.1:0-43636 GCA_017140935.1 Hamamelis virginiana
CAATGAAGTTCAAGATCAAGGATTGCAAATCGAAAGGCGAACCAAGTAAGATTAATTTATGTTTAATAAATTTATTTGCTTGTATGTAAATCACATGTCCCTTTGCTTGTTCGATTCTTGGTTAGGATCATTCGATGATGGAATCATCAATTTAAAAGTTTTATTTTGTCTTCCGCTGCGATTCCATGTTTTCGAACGATTCCTTTCACAACTCTGGTTTGTAGACTGCTTTTCCATTAATGGAGTTTGTTTTATTGAAAATAAAATATTTTTATGGTTTCCTTATTCCTTAAAAATAAGGTGGTGACTCCTTTGTTTTGTTGTTTTCTAAACCCCCCCTTAATCACATCGCTCGGTGATGATGTGGACACCTCACAAGCCCGTCAAAAAGCTGGTCCACACACCCACTTAGTTATTTGGAAAAATTAAGGGTTTAAAATATATGTTTAATTCTAAATAAATTAAAAAATTACAAACTTGGCAACTAATAAACATGAAACTAATAAAATTCTAATTCCATTTGAAAAATAAATTCCCTTTGAAAAATAATTTATATTAAAACATGGGAATTAATTTTATTATCTAGTTTCACATTTATAATCCAAAATTGTGATTTTCAATTTATATAATTAAACATAAAGCCATAACAGATAATATTCATGTTATCACATATTTAAACATTTAAAATAGATAACTATCAGATAAACAATCATAACAGATATGATAAAGCCCAGCTATTATGGTCAGTCTTCAAGTCTGAAACCACAAGAAGTCCAGATCCACCATGACACTTAGCAACCAAGGTAGCCACTTCGAACAGTTAGCCGGGGTTTGGGGCAGCGCCCCAGCGGGGTTCGACCTGCCCGGTCAGGTCGTGGGGGTCTACAGGGCAGTGCCCCCAGCGGGGGTTCGGGGCAGCGCCCTAGGAGGGGGTTTGGGGGCAGCGCCCCCGAAACCTAAACGAAATCAGCATCGCTGCATCAAAGTCAGTTTCGAAAAACCCTTATCTGCATCGCCATGATCCGCGCCATTGTATCAAGGTAAAAACCCTAATCTGCATCGCCATGAACTGCGCTGCTGTATAATTTGTGCCACCATGAACAGCCTGCACCACCATGATCTCCTTCTCGGAACAGCAACCTTCGGATACATAAATCCTATGCCTCCGTTAAGGAGTTCACATATTGCTACGAAGAAAATAAATAACAACAAAAATATATACAACCAATTTGATAAAACCATCACACAAAACCGCAAAAAATTATACAACCCAGTGTGATTAAAACCATCACACAAAAACTGTATATATAAAAATAAATGCATCCACACATAAAATCATACATTCATGTGACCATAATAGCGGGACAGAACGCTGCAAAACAGAGGTTAGCACAACCTACGTTCTACCCATGGCAGATATGGATTCCTATATTCGGATTAAACCTGAGGTTAATCCATAAACAGTATCATAGCCTGCTCTGATACCAATTGCTGGGAGCGGAAATCCCATGAACTCGTGATAGTGTTTATGGATCATGCCACAAAAAAAAAAATCCGAATCCTTTAACATATACAGAAGAATCCGTACCTTTGAGATCTGTCTGGATTGATCTCAATGAATGACGAACTGCAGAAGATTGCTCGAGCTCTACAAGCCTTCTACCGTATTCCTCCTATGCCAGAACGTGAAGAGAGAGTGGTGTAGACATCCATTTTTGACCATGAGTATAGTCATGAATGGTTTCCTATGTTTAGAAATGAAATAGGGTGTCAAAACCCTAAGTTCCCAGTTTTACCCTTTGTAGGTAATTAGGTAGAGGTCATTATCGCATGTAGGTATTTAGTTCAGATTGAGTCGGTTCTTTTTGCATTAGGTTTTTAGAGAGTCTAGGAACATCCCTGCAAAATTCCATGGCATTCTGAGCCAGGCTTGATAGAAAATAAGGCCTTTTGTGATTGAAGGGCAGTTTAGTCATTTAAAACACAAAAGCCCTGAATGACTGTCAATCTTGTCTCGAATGGTCTCGAGGCTTTGGCATAGATATGTAAAGTGTGTTTGGTAGGTAAGTTAATCAGTGGCAAGGTCTGAAAAGCCTTCTGGCTCATAATTGGCTCTCGAGGCTCGAAAGGCTCTTTCAAAGCCCAGATTAGGGTTTCGACCGGAAGCGACCGGGATTCGATATTTTTATCAAAGCAAAGTCTTCAAAGGCTTCAAAATACTTTCCTAAAACATTTTAAAACTTGTTTCGAGAAGAAGAAATGATTTCGAAAGCAATCGGTTAGCAAATTTCAAAACCCTAATTTAGGCCCGGCAGGCCCTAAAAAGCTAATCGGTTGACTTTTCCCTAAACCTTTGACCTCAGTCAATGCATTTTCATTTCAAACACTTCCTATAACATGGAAAATTGAATCACAATCGTTTTGGCGCTTGAATCGTCAAATTTGGACTTAAAACGGGCCCGAAAAGCCGAAAAAAGCCGAAAAAAGCCGAAACCGGGACGAAAGGGACTGAGTTAGGCCCACATAGGCCAAAAATAGCATGGATGATCGATGGCCGTCCACCTAGGGACGGCCAACCGTCCATGAAGGATGGCCAACCGTCCTAGAGTGGATGGTCGTCGATTCTTTTTGCCAAAAAATGCATATTTCAGAGTTTTTTTCCCACCAGGATTCTTCCAAGCCCTGCCATGTGTCCAGTTCGGCCATAAGGACTTTTGGATGAGTATGAACACCTTGGAAGACTGATTTTGAACCCTTGGATCATTCCTAAGGGATTCAAACTCAGCCATTGATCAAACTCAGGCCTCCCTATAAATAGATGGCCCTGAAATCAGTTTCAACAAACAGAAATAAGCTTTAGAGATCTAGCTTGGAGAGTAGAGGCTTGAGCAATTGCACAAGCTTCCCCCATAGCACTCTAGCTTAAGTTTTAGAGTTCTTGAAGTCCTTGGAGTCCTTGGAGCTTAAGGAGAAGGCTTGAAGCTTGAGGAGAAGGCTTGAAGCAAGGAGGCAGATAAAGAGGTTAGTAGTTTAAAGTTTTTTTTGCAGTTTTCTTTTCTTCTTCTTGTTCTTCTTCTTCTTTTATGATCATGGTAGGTTAGGTTTTATTTCCTTAGTATATAGGTTTTAGTTCATTATTAATATGTATGGAGTTTAGTTCATTGTAAGTAAGCATAGTTCAGGTTCCATATTTTCTTTTAGTATGCATGATAGGCTAGTTTATTTTTAATATATATGCATATTTCTCTTCTTCTATTTCTCTTTAGTCATATCATTTTAGGATTGGTTATTTAGGACTAAGTTCATGCATGTTTAAGGTTAGTTTATAAATCGTATGCTAGTATTTTTAGGATGGATTTGTGTTGTTCATATTAGGTTGTTAATCTATCTAAGTTTAGTATTAATATTATTCTCATCATAGTTTATTTTTATCATTTGGGATGTTTGATTAATATATAAAAATATGTTCGAGGGAACATGCAAAGGTGAGTCACTTCCCTTGTGCTTAAATACTATGTATGATGGTAGTTTTAATATGCATATTAGGTTGCATTTAGTGCATTCTTTTACTATTTTTATTCATTATTTTTAGGGTTTTAAATACACTTTTTAATCACTTTCAAATCTGTCCATGGGTTTAAAGTGACCTAAACGTGCATTAAAACTCATTTTTTAGGCTTAAATCAACTTAGAAACATGCCTAGGTTCCCATAGATAACTTAGATTGCATTTAGGCCATTTTCATCTATTGTTTACAATCTTTTATACATTTTTATCTATTTTTCCAGAAATTCCAGCATGCATTATTTTACTATTTTAGGTTGTTTAGATTATTTTAGGATGTAGTTAGGGACTCTAGGTTAGGGGAGCCACTTGGCTCCACCTAGGATTCTTCTTTGTTGTAAGAATCACACTAGATTTAGGATTCTAATGAATTTAGGATCCTATCTTCGAGAGAATTTCTAAAATTAATGTTTTATTAAAATTAATCTACAATTAATCGAATTCCAATGAAATTGGAACTCTGAGTTTGATTTGGAATGAAATTCCACCCTTTAAAAGGATTTGATTTGGGATAGAATTCCCACTTTTGAAAGGGTTATGATTTGATAAGAATTGTGTTTCAAAAGGAATTCCAAGTTCATTGGGAATCTATTAATTGATGAATTATTTTCTAAAAAGAATTTCAAACTAATAAAAACTCTCGAAGATAGAGTCTTGAATGAGATAGAATGCTAATGATAGTATAGTTCATTACAATAAGAGAATCCTAGGTAATCGAACTACGTGGACTTTGATCTTTGTCAAGCAATTGATAAGGTACGTAGGCAATCAATAGGATGCAAGTCTAATCTTAGGTTGACACTAGTCTCCTAAGATCCTTAGGATTGTGTATACTTTTGTACTATATATTATTATTATTATATAATAATATTCATATTTTGTGGTTGATTAGATATACTAGGATTGTTTTGAAAAGATTTTGATAAAGCCCAAACTTAATTAGGAGACCTTTAATTAGGGCGAAATGGGTGCCTACAAGGAGTTCCTTGGAACCTTCCCATTTCGTAACCTAGCCCCCGAATCCAACTTTGATTCAAAAGACCATGCTTTTCCAAAATATGGGGTCAATGTTTTATTGAAAATAAAACTCTTTTTGTGGTTTCCTTGTTCCCTAAAAATAAGGTGGCGACTCCAATTTTTTTATAAACTCTCATCCCTTTTTCAAAAACCATATCTTGAGTGGATAATAGAGAATAATAAATGTGGATAATAGAGAAGGATAAATCGAGACGGATAAACATCATCCACAATCCACTCAAGAAAACACCCCCCAAAAAGTGAACGAGAGGCCTCCCGATCAAGGTTGGCTGGTTCACAAGTGGCTCTCTTTGTCCTCTCCTTGTTGGACGGCTGCCTTTAGGGTTTAGAGAAAATATTTCGTCTTACCCTAATGGCTGTCCAACATGGCATATATATAGGCTATAGTAGGGACCCAAAAGCAAATAAGTTTCGGGCTCCTAATGTAAATATCAAAACCTATTTACATTAATTATAATTCATTCCACTAAAGAATTATAATTGCACTCCCTAGCTTATTTGAAATTAAATTTCGAGCTCTTTGTTATTAAATACTTATTAATCTCCCCACGTTAAGATTACAGATACCCGTTGATTAAATTAAATTACTGACAAATTTATTTAATCAACATCTGCTAATCTCCTTGAGACCTTCCACTTAACTTTTGATATGTCGGATACAAAATCCACCTGCAGGGTTTGACATAATCAAAACTTATAAGTATCCTCAAGGGGGTATCATCAATCCCTATACCGGGACGTGGATTCCGTTAATAATTAATATTCACCATACAATTAATGCAGATATCCAACTCATCGAGATTATTGACCTATAAAGATCTCACTCTTTATGAATTAAAACAACTAACAATAAATGCATGTGTCCATTAATTATTTCGGGATTAATAGTATAAGTATTCATAATAACCATGAGGTATTAATTATTTTATGTGTCAGTATAAAATAATTACCCCAATATGGTCCCGTTCAATACACACAAGCGTACTAGCACATGAAGTTGGAACTAAACCATTCCCCGTAGTCAAGACAGACCTACTGAAATCATGTGCTACAATCTTACCAATGGTGTGTCCAATTCCATCTCAGATTGTGAACACTAAGCTTATATTCTACAAGAACTGATGACCTGATCTTCTGTGTGTAAACCGAACTCTACACACCAGATAATCTACAATGTAGAATAAAAGACACACATGCATAACATTAGAAGATAATATAATGCAAACATAGCTCATACAGATTCTCATTTAAAATGCAATATCAGAATTCATTAATAAATAAATACTACGGTCTATTACATAAAAACATGGCTTTTGGTATATAGCCCTAACACATAATACTTAATCTATTTGTTCAGAAGGACAAATATCAGATTCTTAGCAAGGTTTATATGGTTTTGTAGTCATATAAAGCTTAGAAGATGATATTATTCGCTTGAATCAATCAAGTTCATAAAATGGATATATCAACTGCAAATTTTGCTTGAACTGATGAATTCTTTGTTGTTGGAGATGGTGACAGCATTTCTCTTGACAGACCTAAATAGACAAGTATGTATCGATATGCATCTTTTTGTTTAGTAATCACAAAATAGTATCAGCACTCTTTTAGTTATCCAATGCATGATAATATTATATCCAAAAAACAAAACCATTATACAAGAATATAACAAACAAAAAAAGAAACTTAAGTAGTAGATTTATATCAACTGCATGTAGAAAAAATAGAAGGAAAGTGGAGGATCATGTAAGTTGGAGAAAACATAATTGAGGGGAAAAAAGGATCACAGTTTACATACTACACAACAGCTAGACAATATTAATATTGTTAAATCAAAATGAACAGATTAATTAACTGTGGATAATAATGTACTTTTAGATTTCATCTTCATTTCTTGAGAGGATTGTTAAGACTTTGATAGAGAAAACCAGGAGAAGGTTATTATTCCATTAAAAAAAAAAAAGAGATACAAGAGTTCAAATAATAAAACCTTACACTTGATAAGTGACTAAATTACACCTACTAATGTAAAATACACAAAATACTAATAAAAGCAAAAAATACATCTCAAACCACCCCACCCCCACAAATTTATGATGCAAAGTGTATCGAGAGTTTGTCAAGAAGGAATCGAAGACGAGCTAATGTGTGAGTCTTGGTGAAGAAGCCAGCAATTTGAAGAGATGATGAAATAAAAGGAAGCTGAATAGTCCCCGACTGAAGATGTTGACGAACAAAGTGACAGTTGATCTCAATATGCTTGGGTATGCTAATGAAAACTGAGTTGTGAGCAAGGATGGCACTTTGACTGTTACAGTGGAGAGTTGGAGAGGTAATGGATATACCCAGAGCAGAAAGAAGCCAGCGATGAAATACTATGTGAGATCCATGAAAAAAAAAAAAGATGAAATCAATGAAAGTTAGAGGAGGTGTAAACACTTACCATAAACCCTCTAACATAGGATTTCTATTCATGTAACTAACCTAACTAGTAAAATATTAGTTTAGTTGCTGTGAAGAGATATTTGGACTTTAGTTGGTATGGGAAATTGAGATAATAGGTGGCTGGGTTTAGGCTTAGCAGCTCAACCCTTATTACAGCTCATGTGTAGAGCTTTAAGCCATGTTTGGCTTGTTGAATATTTGTGAAAGAACAGAAGCATATCAGATAGAGAGAGATAGACTATTATGTTTCTAGTATGTTTAGTTGTTTGTCTCTTCAACTGTAAGCTTTTCTTATGATAAGCTTATGGTGTTGTATTTCTAATTGTCACAGTTTCGAAATCAATGTATTCTGGGGGTGTTACAGCTAAAATGGTATTAAAGCTTAGGTCTTCGAAAACATAGTATTTAATAGACATTCATTTTAATGTCTAAATAAATACCCAAAGGAATGTGAACACAATGCAAACACGATTTAAGGGAGTGGGCCCTAATTGTTTTGAAAAAATATGTGAGTGTAACGACATATTCCTGGCCAATTGCTATTAGTATTTCAGTATGTATTTACGAAGGCTATTTTATTATGGGGTTCCTAGCTTATGGTTTATCTCCTTATAGAAAGAAGAGAGAGATTTCACAATTGATCTGATTTTTGGAACATCACTTATATCTATTATCTTCTATGGAATGGCTCCAGTAGTGTTGGTGGATTTGAAGAACTAGATTCAGAAATTTTATGAGCAAGGTTTTATTTGAACCAGTTTATTGCCATGGAGCGCACCGGTACTATTTGTGAAAAAGAAGAAAGGAATTTCTCTAGAATCATCTGTAGAAGAATGAAATCCACTCTGTCCCACATCGCATAAATGAAAGGCTTGCTATAGCTTCATAAAACCTGTATTGGGCCCTCCACTTACAAGCTTAAGCTTTTAGGTGGGATGGAAACTTAACATGGTATATGAGCATTGGTTATCCACGTGACAAGGCTCAAACGAGCCTGCATGTGAGGGGGAGTGTAGAAGAATGAAATCCACTCTGTCCCACATCGCCTAAATGAAAGGCTTGCTATAGCTTCATATACCTGTATTGGGCCCTCCACCTACAAGCTTAGGCTTTTAGTTGGGAATGGAAACTTAACACCATCTAAGGTTGAAGCTGTCTTGTAGTGGAACCCACTTTCTACTAAAATGAGCAGTTTCTTGGAGTTGACTAGATGCTAATGAATATTTATTGAAGAATTCTCTCGGATTACAATGCTATTAACTTGCTTGACTCGGAAGGATGATAAGTTTACTTGGGATGATAAATGTGAACAAGAATTGCAAAACTTGAATGAAAAGTTAACTACTGCACTTATTTTCAGCACTCCTGTGGATTGGGTTGAGGTTTGTTGTATATAGTGATGCCATTGTGGACTGAAGCAAAATAATAGAATTGTTGCTTATTGGTTTTGATAACTATGATTCCACCAGAACAATTACCATATTCCTGATTTGAAATTGACAGCAGTAATGTTTGCCCTTAAATATATTAGAGGTATGGTGAAGAATTAATATTTGATACTTTCACTACAAAAAAAATGATCAATTAAGCACATTTCCAGTCGCAATAAGCTTTTTGCAATGGAAATAACCCTCGCTATGCCGTTGCAATTGCTATAGTCGCAAAAAAAACTGCCGTTGCGACGACTTTTTCCATTGCAAAATAAATGTAGCAACGGTAATCCTTGTCGTAAGCAACATGCTGAATATACAGTATTCTATACGGTTTTTTGCAATGGAAAATGCCGTTGCAAGTGTGTTGCGAGGGAATTTGCCGTTGCAAGATGAAAAATAGGTTAAAGCAAAAATATATTTTTGCAAGAGAATTTGCCGTTGCAAGATGAAAAATAGGTTAAAAAAAAAATATTTTTTTGCAAGGGAATTTGCCGTTGCAAGATGAAAAATAAGTAAAAAAAAATATTTTAAAAAACCTAAAACTACAAAACATGAAACAGTATAGATGCAGTAATTTCCTAAACTTCTAGAAGGTAGATCAAGAGGGTATCCAGTTTGAATGAATATCAGAAAAAGTAAGACCACCAGGAAAAAGAAAGAGAATTCAGATTTTAACTAGTGAACCATAGCCATATAAACATTTAGTAAACCTAAAAATGGTAATAAATACAATATAAAATATAAAGTAAAAATTCAAGTTACTTAGATAAAGACATGTGTGCATCTCAGTGGCATTGCATAACTAGACCTCATGATTTTTTTCCATTTCAGCAGTGAGTGCTCCAATTGACCCAGGGTGCAGCCTAACATCATCATCAAGAAACAATATATACTTGCCGTCTTTGTACATTTTCTCCACCCCAGCCTGCACAAGTGTACCACAATATATGTGTGTGTATATATATACATATATATAGAGCAAAAAATAAATCCATTATGTGTACTAGCTCAAACCAATTTAAATGGGAAAAAGGAGATAATATCATAGAATGTCCACATTCCATCAAAACTCTCATATAGTCATATGACAGGCATTTCATGGTTCTGAATAGATTTTAATATTCACAAAGATGCTCAAATCTCTCAAGAGACTTTACCTGATAGTTTCTTTTCCTTAGACAATGCCTTTCTAGATTTCCTGGAGCATCCTATGTTGATAACATATGAAACAAATTAGTCCAGTATATTAGAAATAGAATAAGTTGATTCTAATTAATAATTTGAAACAATCCAACATGAACCATAATTCTGGTTAGAACCTCAAACTACCCAGGAAGTATAATGCATATAAAGGTTAAATTTTGGTTCAGTTTGATTTACTTTATATGCAAAATCCACAATAACATCAGGTTAAGAGGGAGTTCATAAGATTATGAAACTACAATTTAGAATGTCATTTCAACAGCACCTCATATTATACAGTTATCATTGTTTACTTGATAAGTATTACCTTCCTCTGGTTGATAGTGGCAACCTTTTAAAGTTCAACATAATTCACACTTACACCTTAACACCAACTTCACACCTACAACAACAACATTGTTTTTCCCTGTGAAAACAAACATAAGCATTTACAACAACTTCCATTTCCAGCTAGGAATTTAAAAATAATCCATTTCCATTTTTTGGTGGGTTTTGGGAGATACCAAACTGGTGTGTATGAAAAAAAAATGAATTTTCATTATTAAATGATGAATAGCAAGCATGCTAATCAACAAACATACATATCACGTAACTGAGGCCACCCTTGCACAAAGTACAACCCACAATTGCAATGCTCAGTACAAGTAACTGTTTGACTGGTTCCTAGAATTTGATCTTCACTAGAATTCCCCTGGTAGGAATTACTTGTCAGAACTTTGACTGCAATTTCCTTTCCATCTTTCATTACTACCTAATGCAATTGCAAGCCTTTCAGAAGGCATGGCATGTTCAAGCTGGTCTGAAACAAATAGAGAGAAGATACATGTGTCAAGCTAACAAGATTTTTTTTAATACAAAAAACACTCTTATTTCAAGATTGTAAAGTCAGACCTTGCTCAAAGGCAATCTTCTTTCCTCTGTGCATACAAAGAACATATATAAAAGAACAAGGTCTTTTGGATGTCAACAAGGTATTTTCTTCTTTCCTATATAAAAGAGCATATAGTACGAGTGGGAAGAGGGATGGAGAATTGGATGTCAACAATTGTTGGATGAGTCAAGGTTTAGACAAATCTCCATGCATACAATAACCGCACCACAACACGAAATGGCAACCAATTAGCATGGCAAGTCAATTTATAAAAAATATACTTATTTATGCATAAAATATGAGGGGATGGCCAAAAATCAGTTTGTTTGCACATCTAGGCAAGTCAAGTATTCATCTTTCTTAATAGAAAAATTCAGGAAATATAGGACACATATCACCTGTTGGATTGTATGGATATGACCATAGAATCATCATTCCTTGAAAGCCATGCTAGGTAATGGATTATCCTGCCAGTAAGTTAAGATCAAATCAACTTTATGGCTTTTCACTACCTCTGATTTCAAACACTTCTACAAGGGCTAAAATGAACATTCAGAACATAGTAAAATGAATATTTAGAACAAGCAACTTAAGCTAATCAAAGGAAAAGATGACAAGTAAATTAAATGCAAATAGTTTGGATCCTTCATTTGACTGACAAGTTGGCCATTGGACACTATATTTCCAAAAAGCATAAGCATCCATATGCATTTATAATCTTCTATAATTGTATATTATGCATGGTGATTATTAAAATAAAGAAATAAGACCCAATTATAAATAGGAAAAACTAGACATAAACATCCATATGCATTAAAATAGAGAAATGCATACAGCCACTCACTGAAATAGATCTTCTGCATTTGACCACGAGCGCTTTCCACCAGCCAAGCACTATGTTATCTACCTTTGTTCGCAAGTCCTATCCTTCTTCTTCTCTGGCTTTCATTTTCATTCACATTGCTATATATAATATGCAACAGTAGGCCAAAATCCACATTCATTTAGAACCCACCAGATTGAATTTTTTACCATCATTCATCATCATCATGCAACAGGTCAGCTCATGCATCCAAATGTAATTCGAATTCTTACTTGACTTTGTTAAACATGGAGAATCATAAGGCAAGTTACCAAATATCCAATTTTAGAATAAATATAAGTTAAAGAACAAAGAAAGCTGAGCCAACCCTTGAATGGGAAAAGGGAGATTAATTTTTAATAAGCTAATAGAGATTAGTGGTTGAACTTTCAAAACAATCTATGGATCAACTTCAGATAAAACTCTTTAACACTAAATCCAAGTTAAACTGGAAATCTCAAATTGTTAAAGCCCATTGGAGGGAAATAAAATATCCATTATCATGTGAAATGAAAAAGAAACCACATTGTAGAGTTTTGAATCAATGTAAGCAAATAGAGTTTGGATGAGACCCAAGAAAAACATTAATTCCTCTTATTTTATAAAAATGCAAGAATTGGTACCATTGAGGCCCTTCCAATTAATGAATATTTATTATACTTTTTATTTTTCCAGTCAAAAGAATGAAAAGAAGTGGAGAACAAACTAAAAGAAACAACCATTAAAATGTGGGTGATGGAACTAAATTTAAGGATCTAGGTATCGGTAAGGGTGACTAATGGCTTTATGAGGGAGATAGAGTTATAAATATCAGGATACAAATGCCATCGTACGAAGCCTAAGCTCAAGCACTAACAGATTATTAAAATCATCTCATCATCTTACCCATAAACCTAAAATAAGAATTAAGAATATACATGTTGAATGCATAATATAACTCAACTCAACAAAGCCCTTAAATACCAAGTCCTTATGTGTAATAAATAAAGTTGTTCCCAAAATGCACCTTCAGCAACTATCGGTTCATATGCAGCAGTGCAGCAGCTTCAGCCCTAAACATAAGTCATATGACATAGTCATGGACTGTTTCAATTGGATTTAAGAACAAAAATAGAAAAAATGAAATCGAAAAAGGCAATAAGTATAGTGCATTTTCCAAAAACTTCTCAACAAGTTCATTTCAGATAGAATGGTTATATTAATGTCGTCTCTTGATGAACTAGCATTTTGCACTATTAAGCATGATTACTCTTATATCCATAAATAAATTTTTCTCTTAATTTTTTTAGCATGCATTAATCACAAAAACTCTAGAAGATCTTCAAAAACTTATCAATCCAATTTATATCATGAAAGTACTTGAATTTATAAATTTAACCAGAATCAAAGAGTTGGTATTTTATCAAACACAAAGAAGTCAATTCAAACAAGGAGAATTTTAGATTCATACAGTTTAGAGCATTTCACATATTTCAACCAACACACACAGAATAAAACTGAACTGGGATCTTATATTAATTTGACATACCAGAAAACTGACTTTGTAAAGCATCTGTATTCAGATACACTCAATTGTAATGTTATCCGAATCCCTTTGGTCAGGACTCAGGAAGGCTATTTGGCATTAACAGATTGATTTAGGCCAAAGGTTCAAAGCCAAAACTATCATAATACTTTTGGTTTCCCAGATGTGAACACCACAAAATGCAAAGACATGAAGACACCCTTAATGCACCCAGTGTAGCATTGGGAAGTTTTTTGTGGCTATTAGGCAAATTATTGATTGGATTGATGGAAAGTTAGACCGTAAGAACTATGAATAGGAATGATTTGTTGGTTCAAACGACACAGATGGGTGTGCAAAGGGGAAGCTAGGCCAGTTCCCCAAAAACTCAGTTCCCATATGCGTGTCTACTCCTAAACACGTATATACTGCACACCGGTGTGCAGTTCCCAAACTAGGGTCAAGAACCCTAGGTTTTGGTTGATTTTTATAGGAAAAAAAAAGAAAAGAAAGAAAAGAACCCAAAGCCTAACCCTCAAGGCCTCAATCACAGAGAAATACACATCAAATGCAACCAATACAGGCATCAGCATTGATAATCAAAATCATAAACAAAATTTCAATATATAAATATGCAATATCTTACCTGCACAGGCATTTATTCGATGTTGATGCTTCTATAAGGGCTTGAATGGCTGGATATCACCATGGATGAGGAGGGGGAGTGTGAAAGAGCTTCAACCCAACCGCATCTTGGTGCAGGCTGACAGAGATTAGAAAACCCTAGGTTTTTTAGAATGATTCAACATCGGATAAAGAGAGAAAGAGAGGGGAAGAGGAGGTTCATGGCTAGTACCAACGTCGGATAGAGTGAGCATATTTCATTGCTAGAGTGAGGTTCGTTGCAGAGGGAGAGACAGGAGAGCGAGAGAATGGGGAGGGAAAATGGCGGTGGAGATGCCTGTTCAGCTAGTACACACAGAGAGAGAGAAAGTGAGAGAGAGAGAGACAGGGAAGAGGGAAAATAGATGCGCGGGGTGGGTTTTGGGGGGAAACATTGCGAGGGCATGTTTGGTTGCAAAAAAATGTAAATTTTTTTGTTAAAAAATTATATTTGATCTTGATATACCGTATAAATTAATAAATATACTCATATTTATTTTTGTGATGGTTCATTCCGTCGCAACGATAATATAAATTAAAAAAAAAAATTCAATTTTCACAAATTTATGCAAATTTGCGACGGTGGAAGATCAATTGGTAAAGTTGACCGGTTCACTTCGTTGCAACGGCTCTTTCCGTTGCAAAAATAGAATTATTGCAACGGCCCTCAATTCCGTTGCAAATTTTGGTTGCAATAGCCTATTTTTCTTGTAGTGTTTTCACATATCATAAGAGCTTGAACTATTGATTTTCACATAAGGATTTGAACATGAGGCAATAGGGATGGATGAAACTTTTGAAGGATTATAAAATTGTACTTCAATATTATCCAGACAAGACAAATGTAGTAGTGGATGCTTTAAGTCAGAAACCTTAGGGAAACATATGAATAATAGAAGGATGTATTACATTGAAGAAGCTGGCAGAAATTATTCTTCAACTCTCAGAGAAGATGGGCCGAATATATTTATTTGCATTTGAATTATATTATTGAAGTAGAAATTCAAGCACAATCTTAGTTCTCGGATATTAAAGATCGGTTCCAAAATTTGGTGGTTTAAGAGTGCGAGAAAGATTAAGTTCTAAATAAATCAGAATTTGAAAGAACATACTATTTGTTTGATGCATCATTCCAAGTTTTCTGTATATTCTGGAAGTACAAAACTATACAAAGATTTCAAACAACAGTTCTGGCGGGAAGACATGAAGAAAAATGTTACTGAATTCGTGCAGACTAGTTACATCTATTAGAAAATCAGGGCAGAACATTTGATACATACTTAATTTGTTTTCAACCATTTGCAATATTGGAATAAAAGTGGGAAGATGGTTGAGCAAGTTTATCCAAGTTGAGATAGGGGCACTAAGAAATCTATGTGGTAGTAAATTGCTTGAGCAAGTTTATTTCGTTTTATTTCATGCTTCATGACATATTTGATAAAGAAAATTGAGTGAAATGTATATACAAGACATCATGCGACTTCATAGGATACCAGTGTATTGAATAAGGATTTAAAGTTTACTTCACAGTTCTAGGAGGGTTTGCAAAGGGCATTTATGACAACTTACAACATACATTTCACATCTCACCTATAAGCAGATGGTTAAACAGAAAGGGTGAATCAATTACTAGGGGATATGTTACATGTTTGTGTACTGGATTTTGGAGAGTTTTGGGAAGGTTATATATCTCTAATAGAGTTTGCCTACGATAATAGTTATCATTTTAATATTGGAATAGCTTTGTATGAGGCATTGGAGGGTAAACTATGCATATCCTCCATACATTGTGCTGAAATAGACATGAGACGGTGCTATTCTGGAACCTAACTTAATATCTGAGATCACAAGAATGTAGCAATTGTACAGGAACAACTATAGATTGCTCAAAAGAGATAAGAGAGTTATACAGAAAAAAAAATGTGTTAGAATTTGAAGTGGATGACCAAGTACTTCCGAAAATATCGCCTACTCGCGATCTAATGAGCTTTGGAAAGGCAGCGATTTTGAAGTGGATAATAAGGTAAGAAAGTATAGGGAAAGACCCAAAAAAAATTTGAATTTTTATTTGCGACAATAGGTATCCTGAAATTACGTACCATTTGTGACAAAAATAAATTTAAATATGTTGTCGCAATTGCTTACTATTTTGATGACACACAAGTATTTGCGACAATACTTTTTGTCCGAAAAAGCGTACAAAATGGTATTTTCTATTGGTATTTGTGACAAGATTTTTATCATATTTGTGACAAAATTACAAATTTTAAGCAACAAAAATAATTTTTCATTAAAAATTGAATAATCTGCAACAATTATAAGTTTGTCGCTGATAGGTTACAATTTGTGACATATATAATGTCGTTGCTAATATATTACTTTTTTTGTCGCTAGTAAATTTGTCACAAAAAGTTTGTTTTTGGTGATAATTATTAATTTGTCACTAATAATATAGTTTTCACGACGATTAAAAAGTCACTAAAAATTTACCTATTTGTCGCCAATACTTTTGTCGCTAATAGTATGCTTTTTGGGACGACAACAATTTTTTCATTAATAGTTTATTTTTTGTGAAAATACCAAACTTTTGTCGCTATATAGTTTCCGTGACGAGCTTCTAGTAACAACTTGATGACGAACTCATTTTTGTCGCAAATGATCATTTGCGACGAATTTGAAACTTTTTGCGACAAAAAAATTTGTTGCAAAAGAGCCAATTTGTTGTAGTGAAACCTTAAAGCTAACTTAAGAGGTGAGGGAGCCCTCACACTTATAACAGCACATTACTTTCATACCTAGGCGATATGGGACTTCGCTTCACAGTAACTAACCTAACTAGTCAAATATTAGTTTAGTTGCTACAAAGAGATATTTGGTCTTTAGTTGGTACAGGGAATTGAGAAAATAGGTGGCTGAAAAAGGCTTAACAACTCAACCCTTTTTACAACTCGTGTGTAAAGCTTTAAGCCATGTTTGGTTTGTTGAATATGTGTGAAAAAACAAAAGCATATCAGATAGAGGAAGACAGACTATTATGTTTCTAGTATGTTTAGTTGTTTGTCTTTGATACTGTAAGGTTTTCTTATGATAAGCTTATGGTGTTGTATTTCTAACTGTCATAGTTTCGGAATCAATGTATTCTGGGGGCGGTACAAGCTACCATTGTAGTGGCCTGGGCCATAGCGCGATACTCAGCTTTAGCACCAAGCAATATCAATCTGCTTTTGCTTTTCCAAGAGACGAGAGTCACCCAAAAAAACATAAAAGCCAGTGGTAGACTTTCGATTATTGATATCCCTAGCTCAATTAGAATTAACATAGGCACGTAAAAAGATATTCGAGCAAGAGGATAAAAACAAGCTCTGAGAAATAGTACCTCAAATATAGAGGAAAACTCCTAACAATGCAGCCCAATGAGCAATGCGTGGAGTTGAGACAAACTGACTAAGAACATGGACAACATATGCATAACAGGACGGGATAAACAAAGCAATGAACTAGCTGAAAATATAAAGTAGAATCATCCAAAGGTGAAAGGGAGAACTTAACATGTAGCTTAAGAAGAGTATTGATCGCTCCAAACAAGGGAGGTTATTCCTTGTTTACAATCAAGATTTAAAATTTATAAAAGAACATACGCTTGTAACCTCAATTCGATGAAAAAGTGGTTTTTGCACAGGTATCAATCCACGAGGACTAAAGGCTAAGTTATGAGAAACTAAAGGGAATTCAATTTTAGTTAAAAGAACAATCTTTGTTTTTGAAGAGTTGGTTTGTTTAAACTAAAGAATGTAAAACAATTAATAAAGGGTCTTAGGTTTCAAATCCACTTAACTCGCATCAATCGCATTCATAAGTTTGATTAGGGTTCATGTATATCCATAGTAGTGATGATTTAAACTACAAGAATAAATCATTCAGTAATGATTATGCATATATGAATCAAGCATGGATCATCATTTTTAAGGCATGGGCTGTCAAACGAGAATGCACAATCCATCCAAGTAAGGCATGAACCATCTTACTTCATATACACACATTCGATAAGCACCATTGTACAACAAACATAATTGAAATCACAGAAAACAAATATGTTAATAGATAAAATCGATTAAAATCAAATTACATAGAAGCAATATTCTCATTGTTGTACAATCACCACAAACTATACATAAAACCCAAATCCAAAATTACAAATACAAAAGAGTAGAGAGAACCTTCATCTTCAACCCAAGAATGAAGCTTAGCCGCTCATAGCTGGGGTAGAATCGCCGGAGTTCTTCATCCCTTCCATGGACAAGCCAAGAATTCCAAGAGAGAAGAGAGAGAAGAGAGAGAGAGGCTAGTGCCAAGTCTAGCTTACCTAAATAACCTAAAAAGAATGCTTAAATAGAGTATAGAGACCTACTTAAACAAAACTCTCCAAAAATAGTATTAAAAGCTGCAAAAATCGCGGGCACGCTTTTAGAGGTGATGTCTATCGATAGACATGGTAGTGTCTATCGATAGAGGGTCATGGCAGCTCTGCAAAGCTTCTGTCTATCGATAGAGACCAATTTTTCTATCGATAGAAGTTCTATCTATAGAACTTGTATCGATAGACAATTTTAAAAAATGAATTTGACCATGAGGAAGCCATATTCTAAAACTAGACTTCTCAAGCTTTCTAACGATATATTGTACGTCGAAATCGGAGTCTGATATGACCATTTGAAGTCGGAAGTTTTCATCGGCAAAAAACTGCACAGCTCCAAAAGTCTCCAAATGCCTTCTAACACTTTTATATCAACTTTGGCACATTAAATCCACCTCGAACTAAGCTCCTAGCATTCCTTTGATGATTCTTCCTTCCATTTGACTCCGCTTTTATCTTTATCCAAGGGCAATTGCAAGAAACCAACCTCGAGCATGCATAAAATACAATTTTTATGAAGAATTCCTACAAAACAAGATAATAGCATTAGATTCGCGATTTACATCTAACAAATAACAAAGTCCAAGCATAATCTATCAAAATATAGTAAAAAAGACCCAATAATTGCATTGATTGCAGAGCAATCACACCCTCTAACTTAAACTTTGCTAGTCCCTAGCAAACCATTGAATCTAAAACACTACTAAAACAAAGAAAAACTAACAACCATAAATAAATAACTAAAACAAAAGATAAAAATGCCACTTTCGCAAGAAACGCGATTGCATTTAGCGTATGCAACAAGCCTTTAAACCCCTAGGTTCCCCCTAGTGGAAGAGTTATAGTCTCATGAGGGTTTGCAGAAATGACACCCACAAACATAACAATCCCAGTTCATTCCCCTTATTCAAAAAGATCAAGAAAAACATATTTCAACACAATGGACATGCTAAGCAATCTAACTACTCATAAATCATGCAATGCATTGAACTAGCACCATATAAGCGAAATCCTTGTGTGGTGAAGTGGAATCACGCAATCATATTTTGAACCATCAAATGATCAAGCTTAAACGAATGAGAAGGATAAACAGAAGAATGAAGAGAATGCAACTGAGAGATAAGATACAAAAGATAAGAAAACAAAGAAAAACAACATCACTATGGAAGAAAGTTTCAGAAATAATGGGGAATGAGAACAGAACTAACACACATACGCATAATAGATGGTAAAGATGCAACACAATCCAACATAAGCAGTTCATGGAATCAAATAGGACTTTATTTGCTCAATAATGTCTTTTGGTTCAAGGATGAAAAGCACAAAGACATGTGATGGTTTAAAAACATGGTTTATGTTCTCTACCCAACCATCACATACACCAAACCTAAAACAAGACAAGACACACATAAACTACTCTAAAAACACAAAACAAACCAAAACTACACAACCCAACCCACAATGACTAACAATAGTGTACCATGCTCTTTTGCAAAATCACTTGAGCTCATAGAAGATTGGAATAAAAAGGTTTCTGGGCTTTTATTCTTGTTGCATCATTCACTTTTGATCTTTATTTCTCTTTTTTTTTTTTTTAAAGGTAGTTTGCTTGTGTATTACCCCTCCAGAAGCTAAAAATATAAAGCTAAATTAAAGTTGCTTTGAAAAAAAAAAAAAAAAAATTTCTTCTTCCTTTCTTTTCATTTTTTTTTTCGAAGATGCATTATTCAACCCTTTTCATCACCAATATTAACAATTCAAATTTATTTACAAAAAGAAACTGCTCAGTACTGAGACATGGCACACAAAACATCAAAACACAAAAACAAGACTCAAAGACTCAAAAACGACTCTCCAACCAAGAATTGATTCACCTAACCTCTACCCTTAGGCTCCCTAAGCTGGCCAAGAAAATGAAACTAGAAGGCTCAAGCCAGGTGCGAATGGCAATTTAATATGAAAGAATTTTTAAGCTCAAATAACAAAGATGGCCTATAATCCTTTTCCATGACTCACAAATATTTAAATAATGCGCAACAAAACTATCTATCATGCAAATGCTAAACTAATCATAAAAATAAAAATGGATGTGGAATGAATAGATAAGAAAGAAAAAGAAGATAAAAATATAATTTTTATATGGAGACACAAGATGAAGAATGAAACAAGAATAGACAAATTTAAGCAAGGTACTCTTTGGTTCAGAAAATATCATGAATGATTCGTGTATATGCAATTCGGAAATTCACCTACACATATGCATAAGCTCAAAACAAACCATCACTCAGAGATTTGAAAACTAATAAAAGCATACACATATTGAAACAAGTTCAAAAATCACTCAATGCTTAAGGGAATGACTGAAATTTTCCAAAAATTTATTTATTCCTCCCCCAACTTAAATCATGCATTGTCCTCAATGGATGTAAATCACAATAAAGCACAACAGACAATATTCACAAAAAATGAAGAAATAAATTTACTCATACCATCCACCGAAATCAAACATGTTCCTTCTCCTTTGGTCTCCTTCCAAAAATTAGTTTATGTTTAACAATTTTAGCAAGCAAAACTTGCAATCCAAATAATAGAAACTCATTTAAGAAAGTGGATCGAGGAATAGGAATCATTAAGGAAAACAACTTACCTTTAGGCTTCCAAGGTAGGATGCCTAGGAATGGTGTGGATTCAAAGAGCTTATTAATCTTGTCAATGTTACAATCCACATCAATTTCATCACATTTAGGAAGGCATACATCAAATGGGTCAAAACATGCAATGTAAGGTATTGCTTTCTCGTCATCGTTCCCTAACTCTCCAACATAAGAACACTCCTCAAAGTGATGAGGGTGTGGAGAGGCATGGTACACTTGCAGCTTAGCCTTCAAGTTACCAAGGGAAACTTCCATAATACCCTCCCTACAAAATCAGACCGCGTTTGTAGTCACTAGAAAAGGTCTTCCTAAGATCACAAGGATTTGTGCCTTAGAACTATTCATAGGTTCCATGTTAAGAACGATAAAATCAGCAGGGAATACAAATAACTCTACCTTGACAAGAACATCTCTTAAATTCCCCCTAAGTTCTTTGGTCGACCTATCCGCAAACTGAAGCACAGTAGGACTAGGTTGAAGCTCTCCTAAATCCATCTTCTCATATACAGAGTATGGAAGGATGTTCACACTCGCCTCAAAATCGACTAAAGCCCTATCTATAAAATGGCTTCCTAAGAAACAAGGAATAATAGGCGTACCAGGGTCCTTACATTTAAGGGGAAGGTGATGCTGCACTACCGCACTAGCCACTTCAGAAAGGACTGTAGACTTAGCTAAATATGAGCGCTCCTTATGCTGTTGAGTACACAAGTCCTTTAAGAATTTGGAATAGGACGTGATTTGCTTAATTGCATCTAAGAGTGGTAAATTGATATGCACGTGTTTGAACACCGCTAAAATCTCACTCAAAGACGCTCCTTTTTCTTCCCTTTAATGGGCACAACCAACGCCGAAGGGAATGGAGCCTTGGGCACATAACATGCCACAGGATCATCAGAATTAGAGGGAAAGTTATCCCTCTTAGGCTCACTGACTTTTTTATTACTCTTTTTCTCCTCTAGCTCACTAGATTCTACCACCTCAGGGACTCTAGACTCAACCCTCGCCTCACTTTCACTAGATTTCTCTCCGACCCTGCTGTCAACTACCCTACCACTCCACAAAGTGGTAATAGCATTTACGTCATAAAAAAATTGAGAGTCTTGTAAGGAATAACTCTCAGCTACATTCACTCCCTTGGGGTTATTCACGGGTTGACTAGGAAGCCTACCCTCATCTCGACGACTAAGAGAAGCCGCAATTTGCCCCACTTGTTGCTCTAACTTAGCAATAGATTGAGAATGAGAATGAAGGAGTTGGCGATCCGCCTCAATATTCTTTAAAGCATTGAGAACTGTGGTCTCAAAGTCAGAAGTCCTTTGGGGTTGCTGTGGTTGGGGTGGAGGGACACTTTGGTTTTGGTACTGAGGTTGGGTGAACTGATTGCTTGACCCTTGATAGGGTTGAGACTACTGCAAGTTAGGGTGACTCTTCCAACCCGGATTAAAAGTATTAGCATAGGGGTCATTCCTAGGGTTAAAAAACCGTTGGGCTGCATTAACTTGCTCCTGTACAAACTCGAGGTACTGACTAGCTATGGGACAAGAAAAAGTGTTATGACTTATATCTGCACAAATCCTACAGACATCACTAATACGGCAGGGAGGTTTCTTAGATGTTTGGCCTTGAGCGGCAAGCAATTGATCTAATTTCTTGGATAATGCCGCCACATGCTGATTCATCACAGTAATACTCTCCACCTCATGAACACCTCCCTTCTTAGGCAAATTAGAGGATGTAGATGCACCTCTATCGGTTTCACTCATTGAGGCCACGTGCAGAGAATCCTCACTGGGAATTTCATACAACTCTCGGGCCTCATCAACACTCTTCCTAAGAATGGCACCCCCACTCGCATCATTGACAAGACTTTTATCATTAATATACAACCCCTGAAAGAAGGATTGGACAATTTGCCAGTTATGAATGTCATGGTGGGGACACACTCTAAGCAGCTCCTTCATCCGCTCCCAAGCCTCATGAAAAGGTTCTCCCTTTTTCTGGACAAAGTGGGTAGTGGCATACCGCATTTGAGCAGTGCGACCTATGGAGTATAACCTAGTTAGGAAGCGTTTTTGAAGCTCCTCCCATGTAGTGACAGGCTCGGGGGTCCTAAGAGTATTTATCCAAGTTTTTGCCCTATCCCACAGAGATTATGAGAACAACAAGAGTTTCAAGGCATCAGCAGTGAGACCTTAAACCCTTACCGTGGAACAGACTCCTAAGAACTCAGTTAAGTGGTCGTATGGATTCTCCCTATCCAACCCATAGAAGTTCGGTAGCATTTGAAGAGTAGCGTGCCGAATCTCATACTGTTCAGTCTCTATATTAGGAATCTGAATACACGAAGGTGGAGTAAAAGCACCTGGCATAAAATGGTCCCTTAAAAGCCTAAGCACTTGCTGAGCTTGCGGTGGAGCCACAGCTACTCTAGCAGGATTATCGACCATATCTCCCATCCCAGACACAGACTCTGACTCGATATTGTTACGAAAAGAAGCCCTAAAAGCTCCCAGAGTACTTTCTAATTCAGGGTCAAAGGGTCTTAAGTCAAGAGACAAGGAATGCCGACCATGTATATAAAGCACCCCCTCCAACTAGATAATATGCAATGCAAAACAAAAATAAATAGAAAAAGAAACGAAAAGAAAAAACTAAGGTAAGAAAATACTCCTTCGATCCCGGTTGTTAGTCTTTATGCGGTCCTATCCAAAACTTTGGCACTTGGGCAAAAAAATTTTTTTTAGCAATTGGACTTGTGGCCTTTAGAGTGCAAAAATCCTATTAGAAACTTGCAAAACACACAACCTTGAAAGAAGAAGTGAAGAAAAGTAGCAAAAGGGAAAGAAAGTCCCAAAAAGATAAAAGAAAAGAAAAGAAAAGAAAATCCTAAAACTACAACTAAAACTGAAATCACTACAATTTTTATAACCGTGCTAAAGTCCCCGGCAACGGCTCCAAAATTTGATCGCTCCAAACAAGTGAGGTTATTCCTTGTTTACAATCAAGATTTAAAATTTATAAAAGAACATGCGCTTATAACCTCAACTCGATGAAAAAGTGGTTTTTGCACAGGTATCGATCCACGAGGACTAAAGGCTAAGTTATGAGAAACTAAAGCGAATTCAATTTTAGTTAAAAAAACAATATTTGATTTTGAAGAGTTGTTTTGTTTAAACTAAAGAATGTAAAACAATTAATAAAAGGTCTTGGGTTTCGAATCCACTTAACTCGCATTAATCGCATTCATAAGTTTGATTAGGGTTCATGTATATCCATGGTAGTGATGATTTAAACTACAAGAATAAATCATTCACTAATGATTATGCATATATGAATCAAGCATGGATCATCCTTTTTAAGGCATGGGCTGTCAAACGAGAATGCACAATCCATCCAAGTAAGGCATGAACCATCTTACTTCACATACACACATTCGATAAGCACCATTGTACAACAAACATAATTGAAGTCACAGAAAACAAATATGTTAATAGATAAAATTGATTAAAATCAAATTACATAGAAGCAATATTCTCATTGTTGTACAATCACCACAAACTATACATAAAACCCAAATCCAAAATTACAACTACAAAAGAGTAGAGAGAAGCTTCATCTGCAACCCAAGAGTGAAGCTTAGCCGCTCATAGCTGGGGTAGAATCGCCAGAGTTCTTCATCCCTTCCATGGACAAGCCAAGAATCCCAAGAGAGAAGAGAGAGAATGGAGAGAGAATGGAGAGAAAGAGGCTAGTGCCAAGTTTAGCTTACCTAAATAACCTAAAAAGAATGCTTAAATAGAGTACAGAGACCTACTTAAATAAAACTCTCCAAAAATAACATTAAAAGCTGCTAAAAATCGCGGGCACGCTTTTTGAGGTTATGTCTATCGATAGACATGGTAGTGTCTATCAATAGAGGGTTATGGCAGCTCTGCAAAGCTTATGTCTATCGATAGAGGCCAATTTTTCTATTGATAGAACTTGTATCGATAGACAATCTTAAAAAATGAATTTGACCATGAGAAAGACATATTCTAAAACTAGACTTCTCAAGCTTTCTAACGATATATTGTATGTCGAAATCAGAGTTCGGATGAGGGAGATATGACCATTTGAAGTCGGAAGTTTTCGTCGGCAAAAAACTACACAGCTTCAAAAGTCTCCAAATGCCTTCTAACACTTTTATATCAACTTTGGCACATTAAATCCACCTCGAACCAAGCTCCTAGCATTCCTTTGATGATTCTTCCTTCCATTTGACTCCGCTTTTAGCTTTATCCAAGGGCAATTGCAAGAAACCAACCTCGAGCATGCCTAAAATACAATTTTTATGAAGAATTCCTACAAAACAAGATAATAGCATTAGATTCGATTTTTACATCTAACAAATAACAAAGTCCAAACATAATCTATCAAAATATAGTAAAAAAGACCCAATAATTGCATTGATTGCAGAGCAATCAAGTATCCACCACTTTAATATCAGTAAGCGATGCCCTATGAATTAATTAGTTAGCAAACTTTGCTTAAGACAAAAGAAGTGGCTACCACCTGCTTTTGGAAGAAGGTAAAGAGAGCCAATCTAGGGTCAAGTATTCTCTCAAAGTAACTCTACATTTTCATCTTCACATACTCTCAATGAAATAGGCCACTACAAATTATTCTTTTTTTTATAAGCAACAAGACATATTATTAATAAGATGAATAGAGGACAAATTTGAAAGATTCGTTGGGAGAAAAACCTTAACAGCTATACAATCTTATTCCAACTTAAAACAATATGAATTACAAGCCTATAATTTATAGAGAAGCTATAACATAAATATGGAAAGTCAACTCTAAGAAATATGGAAACCTAGGGAACATAGAAACTCTAATACATGGAAACTAATAAAATATGGAAAGTCAACTCTAAGAATATAATACAAAATATTTACAGCTCGCACCCCCCTCAAACTCATGAAGCAAGAGCAGAGAGCATCGAGAGTTTGTTACGCAAGGAATGAAACCGAGCAGATGTGTGAGTCTTAGTAAAAAAATTCGGCCAGCTGGAGAGCTGATGAAACATGAAAAAGCTTAACAGTCCCAGCTTGAACATGCTGATAGATAAATTGACAGTCGATCTCAATATGTTTGGTACGTTCATGAAAGACTGTGTTGTGGGCAATGAATGGCACTCTGGCTATCACAATAGAGAGGGGTAGAAGGAGAGCTAGAGACACCTAAGTAAAAGAGCAACCATCGAAGCCATATCACGTCGGTGGTGACCTGAGCCATAGCACGATATTCAGCCTCAGCAGTAAAACAAGCAACAACAGTCTACTTCTTTCTCTTCCAGGAGATAAGAGAATCACCGAGAAAGACACAAAATCCAGAAGTGAATTTGCGATCATTAACATTAACAGCCCAATCAGAATTAGCATAAGCCTTCAACTCAAGTGTAGAAGAAGACGATAAGTGCAAACCCTGAAAGATAATGCCACAGATATAGCAAAGAACGCGCATGAGAGCACCCCAATGAGTAGAATGAGGAGCAGAAATAAACTGACTGAGAATATGAACTGCATAAGCAACGTCAGGTCAAGTCACAGTGAGTTAGACTAAACTACCATGAGCTCCCTTTAAGGGGTATGATCATCCAAAAGCGCACCATTAGAAGTAGGAAATTTGGCATTCAACTCTATAAGAGTATCCACAGACTTAGAATCAGTCAATTGAGCCCGATGAATCAACTCATTAGCATACTTAGCTTGAGAGAGCAAATAGCTAGAAGGAGATGATGCAACTTTAATGCCCAAAAAACAATGGAGGGGTCCTAAGTCTTTCATCTCAAATTCAACAAACAGATGACGTTTAACCTCATCGATAGCAAAAATATCAGAACCAGTAATGATCATATCATCCACATAAAGAAGAATGACAACCAGACCAGTATAAATATGGCGAATAAATAAGGCAAAATCATAAGTACTTGGAGTGAACCGATTTGAGAGATAGTGGTCTGAAAACGATTATACCAAGCACGTAGAGACTGCTTGAAACCATATAGAGATCGACGAAGACGACACACCAGACTTGATGGATGAGGAAGATCGGGGGAGGATACATATACACTTACTCAGACAATAACCCATTAAGAAAAGCATTTTTCACATCAAGCTAAAAAAGAGGCCAATGACGAACAGCGGCCACAGAAATCGGAGTATGAACAGTAGTCATCTTGGCAACAGGGGCAAAGGTTTCCTCATAGTCAACACCATACTCATGAAAAAGACCTATGGCAACTAACCGAGCTTTGTATCTCTTTAAAGAGCCATCAAAATTTGTTTTGACCTTATACACCCATTTGTATCCAATAAGATTCTTATCTACAGGTAACGGAACCAAATCCCAAGTACAAGTCTTATATATAGCATCCAATTCAATTTGCATAGCTTCAATCCAATTAGGATCAGAATAAGCTTCCTTATAGAATCGAGGCTCAAAGTAAGAATGTAAAGAAAACTCCGAAAAGAGAGAGAATAACAAGTGTTAGAAAAATCAAGTCTTACCAGAGGGCAACGAAGGCGGGAGAACCTACGCTTTGGCGAATCATCAGTATCCAAGTCAGCAGTTGGTAGAACATCAGAAGGGGCGTCTAAATAGAGAGGAGGAGGAGAAGAAGCTTCAAAAACCTCCTCTATGCATCTGTTTAACAACCACAACCCATCCTCTTCACTTCTGTCGACATTTATCTCCCCTGCCAAGATTAATTTCTATGTCATCTCAGCTGGTCTTCTCTTGCCTCCATCTACACCAATTATTTCTCTCACTACTATATCTTTCCCGTACGATTTATCCTTTAGTTTTTTACATTCCTTTGATTTCATCCTTTTCTTTTCTAGAAAGGGCTTCATAGAATTAGACCCTCTCATAGACCATTTAAACTGGCTATCTACTGACCCAATCACTTCATTCATCTTTTCACCACTCAGGCTAGGCCCCCTAAGGGATCTAATAGGTTCAAAACAAACTTTACAAACTCACCCTTATTTTTTATTTTTTTTTAACAAACTTTACAACAAGGGCCTCCTTAAAATCAGGCCTAACCAGAGGCCCAAAAGAAATGTGCACCTCCGGCCCAATATAACCCAACCCTTCAGTTTTACCATAATTAATTGATTCCTTATCATCATCAGCTTCCTTACTTACCAAAATATCAATAGAAATCTCGTTGTTCACGCACATCTCTCCAACTCCCTTTCCCATCTCATCAATGCAATCAATTAAACCCTTCTCCGCCCTTTTATTTTCTATTTGCAACTTATCATTACCAAGATACGCATTAAACTGATAATGGTTGGAAACTTCACCACAACTGATCATGGCACCCTCCCTCTCTACGCCCTCCTTAGAGTTATTGCCACATGTATGATAATGCTTCCTCTCTGTACATGAAAGCTTTGTACCTTTAGCTTCTTCCTCAAATCAGAATCCTCCATTGTAAAGAATTCTATCTCTGATGGGATATCCTGGAAACGACCGAAGTCTAATGGAATAACTCTTCGAACCCCAATATACTTCTAAATACAACGGACAAAAAGTTTCATTTAACCCCTGTACTTGTATTCGAGCTTCAAACAGATCATCCATGGTCATTGTTCTTTTATCAATACCTATCAGCCCTCCAAAATGCTTACGAATTTTATGAAATACCTATCTCGCCATAGATGGAATGGAAGACCCTCTATGGCATTTTTTATTTAAACTACATTTTAATTTTTTATTTAAAGTGCTTCAATTTGTTCATAAACTTAAAATCCTCCCAAGCCCCAACCCCACACCAATGCCTCATTCCACCAATCCTTAAAAAATTATTTAAATAATGGGTGCTCCAACCATATAGCCTAAAAGGAGTAGGACCCCAATTACGAACATAACTCCCCAAAATGATAGGATTGTAATCCAAAACGACCCTAGGCCTTGTTATGCATTAGGAAACAAATCTCCCCCCTCCCACACACACACACTCATTTGAAAAGAGAAATCTATCTAATCTACAATATGCTACTCTTTCCCTCCTATTTGACCAAGTAAAATTTGCATTCAACATCGTCAAATCCACTAACCCACACTCTTATAAACGAATCAAAATCCCTAATGCTTGTAGTAATCCTAGTCCCATTTAATTTCTTTGACACCCTTCTAATCACATTAAAATCCCCTCCCACCACTCAATGAGGGTATTACAATCCGATCAAACAAAACAACTCTTTTCAAAATTCTTTCATAGACCTAAAATCATTAGGACCACCAACCCCGGTCAACCACCACGCTTTAACCTCCAAACTTCTACACCTAATGGAGACTAAAAACTCGATCACCAATTACTACCACTTCAAATCATTCTGGTAGTTATTATAATTCACTCCTACAAGAAGTTGCTTCCAAACATACTATAAATCGTGGAAAAGGACCCGCATTAAACTGCTAGAATCCTAATTATTATTTGTGGCCACCTATCAAAAAGAAATTAGAAAAAGGAAAGTGAATTATTACATGCACATCAACATTTGGTCTAACTACTTGTTCATATATAGATGTCTAACAAGTTTCTCCTAACATAAACTTGTGTCAATTAGTCATAGGTATTTTTAGAGTTCAAAATAAATAAATATTGATTTCAGCTCATCGGGATATTTTAGTATGTATTTCTTATGATTGTTCAACAAAACATATGGTTCTATACAAGGAATTAAATATCAGTATCGAGAGATATATCAATGGTCCCAAAACATAGATATATCGATCATATCAAAAATATCGATATTGATTTAAAGATATGATAGATATTATTAATTAAACATGGAAATTTTCAGTGTAACTCAGCAAAATAATGAATGTAACTATAATACACAATTTAGAATCAAAATATTGCAAATTAAATATATACAAGACAAGTTTATGTTGTATTTAGTATAATAAAGTGTGTCGTATTGGGCAAAATAAATCACTAATTTCTACAAATTTTACGCTAAAATGTTACATAACATTAAAATTTTAAAATATAAATCATTTAAAAAAAAAATAAATAAATAAATTAATAATCTTGTATCCAAAAGAATCTCCACCTTAGATCGATACTTACTGAAATATCAGTATATATCGGTAAAGATATGTGAGTCTAATATTGTACCTATACCCACAGATATACGGATATATCGGAGATATATTGAGCATATCCAAGATATTTTATTCCATGGTTCTATATAAAGAAAATGGCAAAAGAGATAAGAGTTGTACTGTATACTTGATCGATTCAGAGAACAAGGGAGATTATTCCTTGTTAATGATCAAGATTAATATATTTATAAAACCGCGTGTTTGTTAATCTCAATTCAATTGCGACTGATGAGCACAGGTGTCGAACCACTAGGAAAAGGCAGGTTTATAATAAAAGACTATTAGAGTTAATTAAGTAAAAGAATATTCTCAAATTAAGTTGGTGGTGAAAAGTGCTTCGATTGGGTCGAAGCGGAAATACAGAATTTTAATAAAGCTGTTTAAAAACGTGATTAATTTGGTGGAATGAGCGGAACTTGGGTGAGAAGCCCATTGAGTATCAATTAAACAACTTATATTATAAAATCCTCAATATAGTAATTATGTATGGTGGTTCATCCAACTACAAGAAGGACGTCCCAAAAAGATGATGATGAATACAGGACCGGCAGGTTTATCCTTGAAAAGAATGGAATATCGCTATCCACCTTAATTGGAGATAAAGCATGCTGGTTTGTATTCATACCAGTAAGTACCATTGCATAATTATATAATTGCAATCACAGATGTACAATTATATGATATTATATTTAGCGATAGTGTGCGGTAAAACCTTCACAACTATGCAATCACCAAATACAAATAAAGGGATGTTTATAAAATAGAATTGCATAAAGAATCCAACTTCATCCTCACCCAAGCTTGGAGTATTAGCTACACATCAATGGAGGAGAATATCCTTTATCCATGACAAGCTCTAAGGGTTCACGGGATGGAAAAAAATAAAATAAAAGCAGACAGTAAATGACTGAAGAAATAAGGAAAAAGTGACTGAAATAAATAAAAAAAATGGCGTAAGTAAATAAAGAAAAGTGCTGAAATAAATAAAGAAAATGGCAAAAGTAAATAAAGAAAATGGCTTAAATAAATAAAGAAAAAGACTTAAGTAAATAAAGAAAATGACAGCAAAAGTAAAGAACAATTCTCAAGTGAGAATTGAGCCATGCATAGAAAGGAAAATTGCAGAAATTAAAGGGCGGAAATTAAAGACTGTATAAGTAAAGAACAATCCTCAAGTGAGAATTGAGCCATGCATTAAAGGAAAAATTGCAGAAAAGTAGAAATTGCTGAAAAAGTAAATGACCGAATAAAAAGCAGAATTGAACTGTAACATGAAGTCTATTAAAAATAACAGAGTAATGATTCAAAGCAAAAGTCTTGAACCCCTTTTAAGTCGCCTTTACACGTGTATATATAGAAGGAAAATGCAAAAGACATATATGCCCTTGAAATATCTCAAAATTTCTAAGACAGCCCTCAGCCGCCTAAGGACTATCGATAGCGAAGTGTGGCTATTGATAGTGCTTCTATCGATAGCGAGACTTGGCTATCGATAGTCATGTTGGCACTTTGCTTTGCAAGTGCAGAAATTCCTTGCAGACTTTTCGCACATCAATGGCTATAGCTGATCTTTCTGGAATGCTCTTATTTGCGATGAAAATCAAGGCTTCATAGGCGACGACTTCGTAATCATATAATCTGCACAGATTTCTAGAAAAAGAGATTTTAACCAATTTATACAGATTTTATACAAATTGAGATTTTATTACACAATTATTTATATAAGAGAACACAGTAATACCATCATTTGAGATATGATTGTGATACAATCAATACTCATATCCATTAAGTTTAGAGAGTTGGACGGTTCTTTAAATTTTGGATACAAGCCAGATTTAAAAAACCTAACATTATTAGCAAGCATAGGAATGAACTTCTAAATTAGAAGATATGAGGCAACTCCATTCTCAATGCATTCTAATTATTTTAGAATCACCTATTGCTTCTTGGAATCTTAGAACAGTTTAGAGGTTTTTGGCCACCAAAACCGGATGACGTGGCAGTACTGATGTTATTTTCCGGCTACTGACGTCAGCACCTGCCAGAGCTCCGACGGCTGGCGATTATATAAAATGATTTATCTCTCTCTCTTGGACTTGTTGGTGACTTTCCCTATTTTTTTTTTTAAGCTGTTTGATGGGTGTTTATTATTTTTCTTTGATTTTCCAGAAATTTGGCCCCATTTTTCAGATTTGTCCTTGGTTTTTTTTAATGATTTTTAGTGACCTAGGCGGCTAGCCCCAATCCTTAGGTGCCGAGTAGCCCTTTGAGGGTCTCTCTTTGAGTTGCTTTCTAGTTTAATGGCTATGGAATTTATGACTTTTTGGGCCTTGTTGGTGCCGACTTCACTATGTGGGGGCTGTGTTTAAGCTGTTTTTTCACTCTTGGACATCGTTTCTTACCTTCTTGGCTAGTTTTGTAAAGTCTGAAGTTCATGGAGGTTGTATTGGCTTAGTTTGCCCCTTTTTTGTTGCTTGGTGTGAGAAAATTCATTGGACAGTTGATGTTTTTCTACCATTTTCCTGAAATTCCTTGTGGTTTATTGATATGTATGAGGAAAAATCATCTACTATGGCTGAAGGAAGGCTTTCGACCCTCAAGGATGATGAATGCCTAAATCGATTACCTCGAAGAAGTTGAATGGGGTGAATTACTTGGCCTGGGCACATGCCGTAAAAATTTTCTTGCGTGGAAAGAGGAAATTGAAATATTTGACTGGTAATCCTCCTAAACCTCGTGACTCAAATTATGAGTAATGGATGTGTGAAGACTCAGTTGTTATGGGATGATTATGGCATAGTATAGAACCTCACATTACCACCAAGGTTGAATTGTGTGACTCGTCTAAAAAGATTTGGGACTCCATTGCTGACTCCTTTTCCCATCAGAGTAATGTTTCTCAAGTGTATGAGCTGTATGAGATGACTTTTACTACTTATAAGCAATCTGGGAAATCTTTAGCTGAGTACTATAGTACCCTTAAGAATCTGTGGAATCAATTATTGCAGTATCATCCCTTCATTGCTGATTTAAAGCAACAAAAGCAACATCGGAAGGAATTTATGATAGCCTCCTTACTATCCGGCTTAGACCCTGACTTACATTCCTCTTTTGCATTATGACTGAACCCACAGTTATATCTCTTGATTCTACTGCTTTGGTAACTAATAGTGGTTCTCGTGTTGGTACTCGTGGAGGTCAGAATTACCATAGTGGTCCTTGTGGTGGTGGTCGTACTGGTGGATGAGATGAGCGGAAGTGTGATTATTGTGGTGGTACTAATCTTTCTGAATCATAATGCTTTGTGAAGCATGGCATGCCAAATTATGTGAATCATGTTAGTGACAGTACCCAACCGTAGTCTTCTTCTGTTGGATCTACAGCTTTCAGTTCTGGTCCTCGTTATGTACTCAATACTCACCTTGGCGAATTTCTAGTCCAGGATTTATGCTCTACCCTTCCTCCACCACTTATCTCTTCCTCTACCACTGTTACCTTAGCACATATATGTAACATTGCTTGTGTCACTACGTCTAATCCATCTTGGGTCATTGATTATGGTGCAAACAAGAATATCTCTAATTATCTTCTCTCTTTATTGATTTAACACCTATCGACCAACATATTATGTTAGTGGATGGCTCTTCTTAGCCCGTCCAATGCCAAGGTGTTCTTCATCCAACTAGTTTTTTTTTTCTTTACCTTCCAGTCTTTATGTTCCTAATTTTCCATTTAATTTGTTTTCGATTAGTTAATTAACTAAGACCTTACAATGTGAAATTATCTTTTCTCCTACTTCTTGTTTTTTTTAGGACCTCAAGACCAAAAAGAGGATTGGTTCAGGGCATGAGAAGGACGGCTTATATTTTTTGGATCTAGTGTTTTTTCCAACAGTTCTTTTGTTTTACATGCAAAGTTGTCTCTCCTCTCCAATGGCATTTTCTCTTTGGCCACCAGTCCTTAACTAAGCTGAAGCAAGCTATTCCTTCCTCGAGTCCTGTGTAGTCATTATCGCATGTAGGTTTTTAGGTCAGATTGAGTCGGTTCCTTTTGCATTAGGTTTTTAGGGAGTCCATAGGTGTCCCAGTCAAGTTTCATGGCATTCTGAGTTAGGCTTGATAGGTAATTAGGGTTTTTGCGACTTAAGGGGCAGCATTGTCCTTCAAGTCACAAAAGCACCTAAAAACTTTCGAGCTAGTTTCTAATTGTCCCGAGACTTTGGCATAGTCATTTAGGAAGTATTTAGTAGCTAAGTTGGTCAGTAGCGAGGTATGATAGGGCCTTTAGGCTCATAATTGTCTCTCAAGGCTCAAAAGGCCCTTTTAAGTTCAAATTTGGGTTTCGACCGGGAACAACCGGGATTCGATCTTTTTATCAAACTGTAGCCTCCACAAGCTTCAAAACACTTTATTAAATGATTTTAAAACTTGTTTCGAGAAGAAGAAATGATTTTTGAAAGCGATTGGGTAGCAGATTTCAAAACCCTAATTTGGGCCCGGCAGGCTCTAAACAGCTAATCGGTTGACTTTTCCGCAACACTTTGACTCCGATCAATGTATTTTCACTTCAAACACTTCTTAAAACATGGAGAATCGAATCACGATCATTTTGGCGCTTGAATCGTCGAATTTGGACTTAAAACGGGCCTGAAAAGCCGAAAAAAACCAAAACCGGGTCAAAACGGTCCGAGACAGACCCAAAATTGGGCAAAATTGGGCGAGGGAATGGATGACCGTCCACCCATGGACGGCTAACCGTCCCTAGGTGGATGGTCATCGACCCATCCACCCAGTTTTGCCAATTTTCAGTGTTTTTCTCTGCCTGGGACTCCTCTGAGTGCTTGCCATGTGTCCTATGCGGCCTTGGGGACTTTGGGATGAACATAAACACCTTGGAAGGCTGGTTTAGAGCCCTTGGATCATTCCTAGGAGAATTAATGTGAGCCATTGATCAATTTCAAGTCCCTCTATAAATAGAGAGCCCTGAAATCAGTTAGAGGACAGTAAATTTTGGCTTTAGAGAGCTAGCTCGGAGAGTAGAGGCTTGAGCATTGCACAAGCTTCCCCCATAGCACTCTTAGAGACACTTTTGAAGTACCTGGAGGTGGGAGAAGAAAGCTAAAAGGTTAGTAGTCATTGTGTTTATTTAAAAAGTTTGCATATTCTCTTATTCTTCTTCTTCTCTTCTTCTTCTTTGATCATGATAGATTAGGTGTTTAGGATTAAGTGTTCATATTAGGGATTAATTTATTAGTATGCATAATAGGGATTAATTGATTATTGCTTTAGTATGTATGATAGGAATTAATTTATTAGTATGCATATTAGGGATTTATTTGTTAGCATGCATGATAGAGATTAATTTGTTATTTCTTTAGCATGCATAATAGGGATTAATTTGTTAATATGCATGATAGGGATTAATTTATTATTTCTTTAGTATGCATAATAGGAAATAATTTATTTTAGTATGCATGATAAGAACTATTAGTATGAGTTTATAGGAATGCATATTTTATGTTAGTGAGCATATTAGGATGTTATTATTCTTACCATAGTTAGTTTCATTACTTGGAATGTTTATGGATATGAATTGTGTTCGAGGGAGCATGCAAAGGTCAGTCCCTACCCTTGTGTTAATTAGAATGAACTTGATTTAGTTTATGGTATTTTATGCATATCATCATTAGCTCGCATTTAGTGCATTTTTCACCATTTTTATTTATTTATTATTTTGGGATTTTAATTTACATTTGAGATCACTTTTAAATCTGTCCAAGGTCTAAAAGTGACTTAAAAGTGGATTAAAACTCATTTTTAAGCCAAATCCAACTTAGAAACATGCTTATGTTCACATAGAATAACTAGATTGCATTTAGGACATTTTTTCATGCATTGTTAGTATTGTTTGGTGCATTTTTTGTTAATTTTATTTAAATTCCAGCATGCATTATTTAATGTTTTAGGTACTTAGATTAACTTAAGATTAACTAGAAACCCTATGATTAGGGGGTCACTTGACTCCACTTTGGACTATCCTTTGTTGTAAGAACTTTGATAGCAATCGAGTTCTACTTAGTTTAGGATCCTACTTCGAGAACAACACCAAAAGATAAGTGATTTTGAAGTATTTAAAAATGGAATGAAATTCCATCTTTTATGCAAAAAGTATTTTGATCAAACCCAAACTCTCGAAGTTAGAGTCATAGATAAGGTAGAATCCTCTTGACTATATAGTTCATTACAATAAAAGAGTCCTATGTAATCGAACTACGTGGACTTTGATTCTTATCAAGAGATTGGTAAGATACGTAGGCAGTCAATAGGGCGCAATTCCAATCTTAGTTTGACTATGAGTCTCCTAAGGTCTTTAGGATTGTGTATACTTTTGTACTATCTATTATTATTATTATATTATTATTCATATTTTGTGGTTGATTAGATAAATAGCATTGTTGTGATCAGATTTTGATAAAGCCCAAACTTAATTAGGAGACCTTTAATTGGGGCGAGGTGGGTGCCTACAAGGAGTTCCTTGGAACCTTCCCACTTCGTAACCTAGCCCCCGAATCCAACTTTGGTTCAAAGACTTGCTTTTCCTAAAAATATGGAGTCAATGTTTTATTGAAAATAAAATTCCTTTTGTGGTTTCCTTATTCCCTAAAAATAAGGTGGCGACTCCCATTTTTTTTACAAACTCTTATCCTTTTTCAAAAACTCAATCTTGAGTGGATAATAGAGAAGGATAAACGTGGATAATAGAGAAGGATAAATCAAGACGGATAATGAATAATCCACAATCCACAACGACTCAAAGTGAACAAAGGCCTCTCGATCCCTTAGGATAGGTGGCTGGTTCACAGTTACTCTGAATCATTTGATATTTGTTCACACGGATATTTCGAGACCTTCTCGTGTTTCAACTTTAAATGGTTTTATTACTTTGTTATTTTTGTTGATGATTACTCTCGTATGACTTGGTTATTTTTTATGAAAGATAAATCTGAATTGCCTCATTTTGTTTTTAAGTTTTATAATGAAATTCTTGTTCGATTCAATAAACGAATAAAGATATTTCATTCTAATAATGCATTGGAATATACTATGAAAATTATGGATTTTTTTTTTTGTGTGGATAGAGATATTATTCATCAGACTAGTTGCACCCATACGTCTCAGCAAAATGGTATTGCCGAGCATAAGCATCGTCAAATTATTGATGTCGCTTGCACAATGTTATTCAATATACAGGTTCCTAAACATTTTTGGGGTGATGTTGTTCTTATGGCCTGCTTTCTTATTAACAGGATGTCTTCCGTTGTTTTGCATCATCAATCTCCTTAACTCTCTTGAAAGAATTGTTACTACTCCCAATAAGAAATAACGGGGGTGCATTTTTTTGAGGTTTGATAGGTGTGTCTTTTGTGCCCATTTGAGAATATTTTAAGAACAATTCTTGAACTCTCTTTCTGATAGTAACAAGAACACCTTGTTAGAAATTCTAAATAAAATGGGCATTAGTTTATTTGTATTTTCAGGAAGAGATTGTGGGGGGTATCTAGTTCTGGTATGATACAGTCCCACTCGGCTGTTTACTGGGTTGTCTTGGGACTTATAAGCTTGAGGGCACCCTCACCTCTTGAGCTAGCTTTTGGGGTTGAGTTCTACCCACATCATATGGTATTAGAGCTTGCCCGGGGGTACTAGCTGTAATTTTTGGAAAGTGATTAGTAGTCATTTTTTCTTTAGTTTATGTTTCTCTTATAGCATTTCAGTTAGCTTTATCCGTTTATGCCTGTACTTTGGTGCGTTTTACGCGTTGGGTGCTTTTTCTGTGTTGCGCAGGTAATCCCGCATTTCAGCCATGCTTTTGAAGCCCTTTTAGAGCATTCTTGGAAGTCTTGAAGTGCTCATGATGACTCTTGGTAATGGAAGGAGCCTATGTGAGAGTTTCATGTAAATTCTGGTTCATTTCAGCAAAGTTGCAGAGGTGGTACCGGTACCACCAACAATTGGTACCGGTACCGGGTTTTTTATTCTAAAGTTTTTCAGCACGGAGACTATTTGCACCAGTACCACAACCCATGGTACCGGTACCAGACCCCGAATTCTGACTGGTTTTATTGTAATTCATGGTTTTTAGTGAGGGCTTTGATGTAACTTCATTACAAACATTTGGGGGAGTATATATGGATCGTTTCTCAGCTGAATAAGGAGCCAACTTGTTCTCTCTTGTTCTTAGTTTAGTTCTAGGGTTTACTTTTAGGTTTAGCTTAGTTTTTCTCTTAATCTTATTGTAATCTTGCTATTTTAGGTTAGTTCTTGTTAGTTTCTTGTTACTCTCACTTCTTAACCCTAGTTTATATTGTTTTTCTTCCTTTTAATCTCAAGTTGTAAGATACATTTCCATTTGGTGGTTAATAGATTGCATTTCTTTCATCTCCATAGCATTTATTGTTATTGAATGATGCATTTACTTTCATTAATGGCTAGCTAAACACCCAAGGAGGGTTCTATGGTGAAGTTCCTCTCCAAAACCCTAGGTAAATGTCGTTTCTCATCTCAAAAGCTTAATGTTAATGGAATGTAGCTGGTATACTCTCTTTTTTCTTTTGAATCCTTGTAGTGTCATATTCATGACCAATGTATCACCATTGAGTTGTTGTATTTTGGTTGATGAGCACATATGCACACTACATGTTTGTGAAAATGCCCATGAGAGCATTGAGTTACATTTCTTCACTTGTTCCACTCTTTATGAACCTTTATTGTCAAATCTTCCATTCAAAACCATAGTTCACATGGATTCTTGAATGTGCATTGTGAGAGAAACCATTAACCTTTGGTTAGGAAGGAACGAATCCACAGAACCCTACTTCTTTTATTACAAGTTTTCATATTGAATCCTTGCCATTGATTTGGCACAAATCTCTTACAACCAAACAAAACCCCCAATATTTTACACTTTCTCTTTTGCATTCTTTGGGTAGCATAACCTAAGATTTACTAGAGCCTATTCCACTCCATGTGGATATGACCTAGGTACTCCCTTGATTTTTGCTTGACGATCATTAGAATCCTACGCTCGGGAGACTTTTGCGCACATCACATTTTACGTTCAAGCAGAAAGTAAAAATCTGTAAAACTTCTCACGGAGATTACACTTATATAGGATACATAACCCTAACCACTTAGCTACAAAATAGGAACCATAAAACAGATATAATGAACCTAGACTAATACACAACAAACAACTTGGATTCTGCTAGGTTATAATCTCGAAATTTATTTTAAATTCCAAACCTAATGTTCAAATTTTAAACCACTAAATCCCAACTAACTCCTAACTTCTCAACACTCCCCCTCAAGTTGGCGAGTAGATATCAATCACGCCCAACTTGCTAACATGAAGCTCAAAGCTCAGCTTGAACAATCCTTCGGTGAGAATGTCTGCTATTTGTTGTGAAGTTGGAACAAAAGGCATACCGATGGTCCTGTCTCTAGCTTTTCCTTGATAAAATGTCTGTCGACCTCAACGTGCTTGGTTCTATCGTGTTGTACCGGATAATGGGCTATGCTTATCTTAGCTTTGTTGTCATAGTATAGCTTCATCGGTGTATCAACCGGCTTCTGTAACTCTTCCAGAATTCTTTGCAGCCATAGTAATTCACAAACTCCATTGGCGATTGCCCTGAACTCTGCCTCCACACTGCTTCTAGCTACCACGTTTTGCTTTTTACTTCTCCACGTGACAAGGTTGCCTCACACATAAGTGCAATATCCAATAGTTGACTTCCGATTGGTAATAGAACCTGCCCAATCTGCATCGGTGTAGGCTTCAACACTACATTTCTCAATTCTCGGGAAAAATTAGTGCATGTCGGTGTGGACTCGTGATGAGCAACACCGACTTGTAAGGATTACATCTCAACAAGCTCCAAGAAATCCAATAGCAAGACCTTTGTTTCACTCACCTTCCACTCCTTCAATGGAGAACACTAAAAATCAACAATTTCCTAAAAATCCAAATGACCAAGGGTTACCTTATGACCCGACCTTTTGAACCTCCAAGGCAAGGAGATGGTGTTGTTCCGTCTGCAACCCCGGCGGTGGGAAGGGGGAATGTCAATCCTCAGGCTCAACAATATCGAGCACCCCCTGTCCCTTTGGTTAATGTAGGGAGAACCCTTAGGGAGATTCTGAGACCTCAACGAACCACAGCACCCTCATGTATTTGCCTACCTCAGAAAGCCAACAATTTTCCCATGAGACCGGAAATGATTCGTCTTGTCCCTTAATATAGAGGGTTCGATTCTGAGAACCCCTACTCATACATGAGAGATTTTGAGGATATTTGTAGTTCTTTCCTTTCTACAGGATAGCCTCTTCCTATCATTTGCTTGGTTTTATTTCCATTCTCTCTAAAAGACAAAGCTATAATGTGGTTTCACTCTCTTACCCCTAATTCAATCCATACTTGGGAGGACATGCGTAGTGCATTCCTTGATAAAGTTTTCCCTCCTGGGCGTACAAATGCACTTATGCGAGCTATCCAAAACTTTTCTGAAAAATCGGGTGAATAATTTGCAACTGTATGGGAAAGACACAAAGAACTCCTTAATGCTATCCCTCATCATGGTTTGGATATTGGCCAAATCATTAGCTATTTTCATCAAGGACTTTCATTGAAAAATAAACAATATATCCAAATGATGAGTGGGGGACAGTTTTATGAGAAGAGTCTCGAAGAGTCCATACAATGCTTTGATTCCATAGCAGAGAATGCCCGGAATTGGGAGGTTAATTCATCCCTTGATGCATCTAGAGTGCAAAGTGTGCCCGTGGGAGGAGGAAAGCATCATGTGAAAGATAATGATGACCTCCAAGCAAAAATTGCTAGTTTGACTAGGAAACTAGAGGCTATAGAGTTACAAAAAGTGAGTGAGGTGAGCACCGTGCCCAAAGTGCCTATGGCAACTACGGGACCAACTACCATGCTATTAACACTTTAATAAGCTCAGTAGATTAATCACTATTAACCTACATAAGTGGAATAAATAATAACTCAAAATAAAATTTCAAAAAAAGAAACAATTTCCATTTTACAACAGAAATTTCAGAATTCAGCTACTGTTTTGGGACCAATCTTTCCTATATTAAAACAACCTTTTAAAATGTGAGAATACTCTATTTCACAAGGATTTTCAGTCCTCTTTCAAATGGCATAGGTCTCATTAAGTAATTCCAACGTTTGGTATCACTTTAAAGTGATTTGTGACTCGAACTCCAAACCATGGCAGATTCTGGAAATTCCTCACAAATGACTTTATTGGGCTTAACCTAAAGTGAACTAAGTCATGGAAACACTTCATTTCACTAGGTTTTTCAATCTTCTTTCCAATGGCAGGGGTCTCATAACTTGATTCCAACGTTTGGTATCAATTAGAGGCCTTTTGCGATAGAGAGTCAGATTTTGCAGATTTGACTCTTAATCACAAAAATTCTAGTGTGGCTATCATAGGTCATTAAAAATCATGGGAACTCTTCCTAGACTTTGTTAAGACCTAATATTAATGAAGTCGATAGGTGGCAAGCTTCAAAAATCCCAAAAACCATTTTTCCTAGATTTTACAAAAGCTATGTAGTTGCTGTCCTGAAAAACAGCAACCCAGAAATAATTTCAAAACCATTTTAAAAATTATTCCTTCAATGCAAAAACATGCCAAAACGATTTTAACATATTTATACATTATTAGGCAACATGCCTAAATGATTTTAACAAATTAAAACCATTGATTCATCACATGAATCATTCAATCTCTCAAGAACACAAAAAGTGTTTTTATAAAACATATTTTATCAAACCTACTATATTCTTCATTTTTCATTTTCAAAAACAATGAAATCATTTTGAAAACTTCATAACCATTTATTAAACATATGAAGAACATTAGGATAATAAAATAAAAATTAAAACAAGGCCATTTGGGTTCCCAACCCATGTGGCCGTGAATGTGAGAGAGGGAGAGAGTGACTTAGGGTTAGGGTTAGGGTCAGGGATTAACCTAACCTAATCCTATTTTAGGGTTTCCAAAACCACAAAATATGCTGCCTTAAACATTCCTAGATATTAAGTATTCAAAATAAGAAAGAATCAAATACAAAACAAGAGACTTTCTTAAATTGAAAAACTCAAAATAGAAAATATAAGGGTTTTCTTATTTGACAAAAGAGATACTAATTTCAAAACAAGAAATTCCCTAATTTAATTTAGGGTTACCTAAATCAAAATGCAGCCACCATCATCAACTTATTTAGGGTTTTTGAACAACCCTAAATAGCCATTGTTAAACCATTTAACAAGAACTCATTAATACATCAATTTAAACAATTTTAAATCAAATAATTGCAATCATCAAGAATCAATTAAAACAACTTTTAACATAAATCAAGAACATGCAATTATCATTCTAGGGTTTGTAAAACCCATCAAGCCACGACCTAGAGGGTGTTAAACCCTCATGGCCGAAACACATAATGGGTGTTAACCCTATGGCCGTAAACCCTAAAACCTTCAAAAACTATGTTTTTCATAAAAAACAAACTTTTGAACATATTTTCAAAAACAAGAACATGATCTAATCATGTTTAGGGTTTTTAAAAATTCAAGATTCAATTATATTTATTGATTATAGGGTTACCATAACCTAAATCAAAAATAAAAATAAAAAAGATTCAAGTTAGGGTTCAAGAACCCATATTGCCGAATGGAGAAGAGAGAGAGAAGAGAGAGAGAACATACCTATTAGGGGATTTGATCATGCTTCAAGTTGTGATCCATGATGGAGAACAAACCCCAATAATCAAAACTCAAAGCCATTAATCCTCACTAGGTCCGAAAATGAGAGAGAGAGAGAATGAAATAACCCATAAACTTTTTAGGGTTTTTCATTAAAACCTAAACTCAAAACACCAAAGGGGTATAACCCCATATGGCCGAACCTCAATGTGCAGCCCCACATATGTACGAAATCATCTAGTGCAGCCCCAACAAGCCGTGACCTTCTAGGGTTATACCAAAAACCCTAGTTGCCATAAAATAAAATGAAACAAAACATAACTAGGAGGAATTCCTCCATGGCCGAATCCTATATGTGGATTTTTAAACCACACAAACTTGATTTTAATTTATTATAGCCATTGATTGCCACCATCACATACATGACCATGCTTGATTAGGCTCTGATACCACTGAAAGGTTCTGTGAGAAACCACAGACATGGATTCGCAGCGGAAGAGGTAAAACAAAACTTTTTCGTTTTATAAAAACAATCCATGTTCACAAAACCTCCAAGAACGATTCAAGCATCGGGTCATGTATATAATCAAATACAAATAATCAATATAAATAAATCTTACTTGATTACAATTTCGATGTAGCTTTCCTTTGAGTTTCAAACGGATGAAACCTCCAAAGCGTATCCACACGAGAGCAAGACTCCTCAAGCTTTCTAGTCTTCCACAACCCTTTGTGAGCAAGCTAGAATGGAGAGGGAGAGGAGAGAATTCGGCTACTAGGGTTTGCTTAAACCTAAAGTGTGTAAAACACTCATATTTAAAGAATTTCTCCTCTTTAAGGGGTGTTTGGTTACTAGTGCTAGCATGACCAAATATCCTTGAATAGAACAATCCTATTCTTGGTTAGTTTTGACTTTTAATCAATTAACCTTTAATAATTAAAATCAAACATAACTCAATGATAGGATTCCCCTCCCACAAGCTTAAGGAACTCACTTACTCTCTATTGTGTGTGACCCTTTG
>JAESVK010062733.1:0-11518 GCA_017140935.1 Hamamelis virginiana
ATTCCTACGCTTGGGAAGTAATTGAGCACACCGCAAATTGACAAGCAAAGTCGACCCGAGAAAGATCAAAGCCATCACAGAGATGCGGCCGTCAAAGACAGAAAAAGAGATTCGAGGATTCTTAGGCAAAGTTCAGTTTATCAGTGATTCATAGCACAGCTGACCATGATTTGTGAGCCTATCTTTAAGCTTCTTAAAAAGGATGTGCCCACGAAGTGGAATGACGCGTGCCAAGAAGCCTTTGAAACCATTAAGAGGGATTTGAGCAACCCACCAATATTAGTTCCCCCGCGGCAATGTGAGCCTTTGCTACTTTATCTAGCACTCACTAAAACTGCGATGGGAGCTATGTTAGCTCAATATCTACCAGAATTCCGAAAAGAGAATGCAGTGTACTATTTGAGTAAGAAGATGACTGACTATGAGGTTAAATACGACGCATTAGAAAAGACATGTGTGGCATTGGTGTGGGTTACCCAAAAGCTCCGCCATTACATGCTGTCTTTTCAAGTGCAACTCATTAGTCGCATGGACCTCCTGAAGTACTTGTTGGAGAAGCCAGAGTTATCCTATAGGACAGCCCGCTGGTTATTGCTATTATCAGAGTTCGACATTCAATATGTGGTGCAGAAATCAGTAAAAGGGAGAGCGGTGGCAGAATTTCTAGCCGAACATCCATCGTCAGTAGAAAGACCATCTGAGTACCAGTTTCCCGACGAAGAGATTCTAGAAGTAAGTAAAGAGCCTTGGAAAGTTTTCTTCGATGGGGCTCATAATAAGAGAGGATATGGAATAGGCGTGTGTTAGTCACACCGGAGAATAACTTGATACCATTATATGTCAGGTTATCCTTCGATGCCACTAACAATATAGCCGAATATGAAGCCTGTATCCTAGTATTGGAAGCTGCCTTGGAGTTGGGTGTAAAAGAATTAGAAGTATATGGGGATTCCGCCTTAATCATATGTCAGACTAGAGGAGAATGGAAGACTCGGGATAAAAAGTTGTTACCCTAACATGAATACTTAGAGACTTTGGTGAAAGAATTCCGTCGAATTGACTTCTTTTATCTGTCTAGATTAAAGAATAAGTTTGCGGATGCCTTAGCCACTCTAGCATCCATGGTAGATATCTCTAAAGATAAAAGTATAACTCCTCTCATTATCGAGTCCCGAGAAGAGCCGGCCTACTGTTGTGTTATCCAAGAAGGAGAGCCGAATGATAGAAAGCCGTGGTACTATGACATCCAACAATTTGTAGAAAGAGGAGAGTATCCGAAAGAGGCGTCATCCATAGACAGAAAGACCATAAGAAGGTTAGCCAGTCAATATATTCTGTGTGGGGGGAAGCTGTACCGGAGATCACACGACGGAGTGCATCTGTTGTGCATCAATGAACAAGAAGCTGAAAGGATAGTGTTGGAAGTGCATGAAGGGGCTGGGGCTTCGCATATGAATGGATACATGCTAGCTAAGAAGATCGTGAGACTAGGGTATTATTGGTCAACTATGGAAAACATCAACCCTCGATGCCACTCACTACCATGTCTTCGCCATGGCCATTTGCAACATGGGGCATTGACATCATTGGCAAGGTAACCCCTGCAGCCTCAAACGGACACGAGTACATCCTGGTTGCCATAGATTATTTCACCAAATGGGTAGAAGCTGCATCCTATAAGACATTGAATGCCAAGCAAGTAGCGAGGTTCATACAGAATAATATCATCTACCGGTATGGAGTGCCCCACGAGTTCATTTCTGACAATGGACAACATTTCCGAAAAGAAACCGAAGCGCTCTTACAAAAGTATAGTATCAAGCATCACCGCTTATCTCATTATAGACCACAGATGAATGGGGCTATTGAAGCAGCAAACAAGAATCTCAAATCAATCTTGAAAAAGACCACCAAGACTTACAATGACTGGCATGAGAAAGTACCACTAGCACTATGGGGATATCGTACTTCCATTAGATCATCGACCGGGGCTACACCTTTTTCACTCGTATATGGAATGGAAGCAGTATTGCCTATAGAGTTAGAAGTCCCGTCGTTAAGAATTGCCGTGGAGAGTCAACTGGCGGAGGTAGAATGGGTAAGGAACCGGTATGAAGAGTTAGCTCTACTGGATGAACGGCGATTGAGGGCACTTTACCACATTCAGGGGTATCAAAGAAGAATAACCAAGGCGTTTGGCAAAACAGTGAAGCACAGAGGTTTGAAAAAAAGGGATTTAGTACTAAAAGAGATTCGAGCACCGATCCACGACCCGCGAGGAAAGTTCAAGCCCACATGGGTAGGCCCTTACATCATCAGAGAAATACTGTCAGGCGGAGCTGTGAAGATTGCAGACATTGACGGGAATGAATTCTCTCAACCTACCAATTTGGATCAATTGAAGAAGTACCACATATAAAAATAAAAATACAAAAAAAAATAATAAAAAAAGAGCCCGCTAGGTAGAAAACCCGAAAGGGCTGCCCAGGCAAAAGTTAGGGTATTCAAATAAAATAAAATAAAATAAAAAAATCAATCAAGCTCACTAAGTAGAAAACCTAAAAAGTTGTTAGAGCAAATAAATAAAAAAAGTGGACTTCTCCAATTTGATTCACGAACTACGAAGACCTGATTACCCAAATATCACAAAGAGTTAGAGAAAAATGACAAAGAAAATTGCATCAAAGACGGGGATACGTAGGCAACCCATAAAGTTAACTTGGGTGCGGTCTATTTCTTGTAAAAACATCAAGAGTTTGGTTCATTTGTAATTATTAAGGGATATTTGTTGAGATTTTAATAAAATTGATATTTATTCATCCATAAAGGTAGAAACCTTTTGAAAGATTTATTACATGCCATGTGTATCCATAATTCCTACTTTCTTCAAATCTTACATTGCTTAGAAAAGTAAAATATAATCCCTAATCTACTCTAAGTTCTTCTCGCTCTGCGGGCTTGGGCTTCATTCTCATTTCCCTTGTTTCTTTTAGTCGTCCTAACTCGTGACGCATCTGGTGGAAGTGATGAACCTGTCGACTGAGTTGTAACTCGAGAACCATAAACGAGGCTTCGAACCTTATCCTTCATAGCCTGCACTTTTGAACCCAAGGCTTGTTTAAGCCAAGCCCGGTATTCCCCATCAAGCCTAAAAGGCCCATTGCGATCCACTACCTGACTCAAACATAAGCCTGAAGCCCATTTCTTCACAGCCCAAGATACCAAAGAAGGAGTAGCTGCCTCTACCCCATGAACATGCCCTTTGATAGGGAGGTTTGTTTGAGTACGGCCCATCTGGCGAAGCACACGAGAAGCCCAGTAAAATGATGTATGCTTTAGGCCCATAAACTTCACCTGACAACATCCTGCAGTGTGTAGTACATACTATTCACCACAGTCCCATATAGCCATATGCCACTGAATATCTCTCCAAGTCAGAGAAGAGAAGAAGATGATCATGTCCTGAATTGAGCGACGCTCAAGAAACAAAAGCTTACGCAAACAATAGGTATGGGACAAGTGTTTGAGCCCATCGAGAGGAGTGATCAGCCTAGTCTCTCAACCAACCACATCTGAAGAAAAATGGGGCTTCCCATAATGCAAGAAACAGAGTTGGAGTGGAAGTGGTCAAGCCCATCTAGAGTTTCAGCTAGCACCAGGGGGATGATGTTATTAGACTTCGACAATGGCAAAATGAGTTCACATGTTTCAATGGGTATGAAAATGGTTCCGTTCGAAACAAGAAAACAACCCACTATGCATAAGGCGAGTGCGTACTGGGTAGGCCTATGAAGAGCTAGTGGTTTTCCCCCTTCCCTCAAGAAAAATGAAGCTAGTTTGAGAATATCAATGGAGTTTTCATGGATATATGAAGAGGCTTCCATAGGTGAGAGTTCAAAGAGAGAAGAAAAGGTTTGGAAATAACCTTGACGAATGGTAGGAAAGATGAAGGGACCATTAACAGAGATGTTCATCAAGGCACAAAACTCTTCAAATAAAGGACATACCTCTTCACAGTTGAAGCGAAATAGATGAAGATCAGAGTCCCAGAAGTGGAGTACAGAGTTGAAAAAGCTTGTCTTCAAGCTTCACATGACAGAGAAAGAACTACGAAGTCAGGCCGAATTATGCAAACACCTTCTTGTCTTCTGCCCGCATTCTTGCTACGAATAGGTTGACAATCAACTTAAGAGCTTCCATTGTGTTTACTGTGATGAAAGTGAGCATAGAGGTGTGTTTTTATAGCTTTTTGGCAAAGAAATAGAGTTAGAGGCGAAGTAGAACACTCAAAAGGTTTAAAAACGTCAAAATAATCAAAAAATGGGAACCAGGGTCGATGACCATCCCCCAGAGGACGGCCAACCGTCCCCTAGGGACGGCCAACCATCCATGGAGGGATGGTCATCCATCCCTGATTAAAAGGAATCATTCGAAATACATGGAATCGCAGCGGAAGACAAAAATTTTTTTTTAATAAAGATGATTCCATCATCGAATATCCTAACCATGATCGTACAAGCATAGGGTCATATGATTTACAAAACAAGCATATATATATTTATAAAACATAAAAAATACTTACTTGATTAGCCTTTCGATTTGCGATTGTTGATCTCGAACTTCAAACGGATGAAGTCTCCAATGAAGTCCACACGAATACAAAACCGCTTGAATCCTTGAAGCTTCTAAACAATGGAAAAATCAAGCTTGAGAGAGGGAGAGAAAATTTTTCTCTAAAATGAGGATGGAGGCTTAGTGCTAGCATGTCACAAGCTCTAGTATTTATAGAAAACCCATAGGATTTCCATTTAATACTTATTTCCAAAAGTAACTTAATTCCTTTTATATATTACTAATTAATATATAACTTAATTCCTTATATATATTTACAAATAATATATAAGGTTATTATCGAAATTAGTTTTAGGAAATTCCCTTCTCTCTTTAATTCAAGAGACTCTCTTATGCTCTTTGTTTGTGTGTGACCCATTGGGTTCACCCCAACCTAGCAGTGACTAGGGACATCTCCATGTCTCCTAAAATAGAAACTTTCTATTTAAAGGTTTAATTGAAACTATTCCAATTATGCCCTCATTGATAACACTTATCAATAGGCTTTCACTGGTCATGAGTGATGTCTAGCAATGTGTCATGACATGCCCTAGGTTTGGGTGAATAGCAGAACTATGTGAACCCTTCTTGTTACTTAATCCTTCATCCCCTAATGTCACAGTTAAGATATTTAGGGTATGGATATTAGTTAAAACCCTATCTTAACTTTCTTCTCATATGTTCTTCAAATTATAATCTCAATAAGATGAACCCTATGAAACCCTTTCATATTCCATCTATCACTCTGGCCAGAGATTCACATTGAGGGTTATATTTGAGAACTGACCCTGACATTCTCTCTCATAATACTGAGAGTGATGATTCCTTATTGACCACTCATATGCCTTCATGCAAGACCTATTAGAGCCAATGAGTGCCAACTACAACCTTAAGATCAAGGCTGTATAAAACACTATCAAACCCTAACATCTCAGGCATAAGACATCCATGGTGTCTCAGGTCTTAGGATTACCAAATGGACGTAACATAAGAATATTCCTTTAACTTAATATCCATAGGAATATTCTAGTAGATCATGTTCAGTGTACATATTCTCTAATATGCACCCACAGATTAACCTAAGTGTTACTACACTGATAGGAAAGACTACCTATCCTCCCATTGGAGTTAGTTTAAATCTGTGCTACTCTTATCGGTTTAATAAATGTCCTCTTTAATAAACCTATGAGCAGGAACACTTTTAGAATAAATGTGTATGAGAAATATGAGTCTTCATATCTCAACAAACTTGAGATACATATTTCTCTTATCATTTATTCATGGACATTATCGTATATACAATTGAATATACAGACGATAAGTAGTACCTTCTTATCCTAATATGAAATAGATATGCACTTTAGGATTGGTTTTAGGGCATACCTCTAACACTGATCCCAATTTTTGCCTAATTTTGACTTTTTCGAGACTTTTTGACGCTCGGTTTAACTTTTCGCTCAATTTTCGTCAGTTTTGACCTATTTTCGGGTTTAAATTGAACCAAAAAAGCAATTGAAACATATTTGTATTCTCATTAGGATATAATCACATGCCAATTCAGAGTTTTTGGTGCATACATAGAGAAAGAATTACATAGAAAACCTTAAGCAGGCCTCCTATAGGCCTAATAGTACAAAATCATCTCCGCCGGGATGATTTCCTCGTTCCCCGTGAACCCGATGCCTCGTGATCCCCTCTCTATCCATGGTGCTCCTGTGAAGGATGGCTCAAAGCCTGCAAACCCAAAGATTAGGCGAGATTGGTGAAGGATAAGATCACTAGTGATTGAAAGAGTAGAGAGAGAATTACCTATGCAGCTATGTTCGCATTATGTGCATCAAGATTCATGCTTTGAAGTTCCCTAGTCAATGATACACTATATGCCAGCCACTCCTCAGTGTATGATACAGGCACCTGAAAGGTCGAAAAATTCAAAATGTTAGGAGAGAGAAGCCACATAAGACAAAGGGTGAAAGTATGATGATCACCAAAGTGTAAGAATGATCAATGTGTGGATATTCATTATAAGGCACTCGAGTGATCGGTCTTTGAACAAAGCTGCTATCCTCAATGACTTGCACCTGCCAAGGGACAGGTGGCAAAGAAGGAGCAGAGGATGAAGACTCGCCCTCACTAGGAGCCGCAGTAGCTGTAGGATGGGAGGCATGTCCTCGGGTTCGACGACCCTGCCAAATAAAGAGATATGAAGAATAATATATAGAAAAGAGACAGGGCTGTCAAGAGAAAGTATGATACCTCGGCAGGTGGAAATCCCGATACAAATGGACGCATCAGATAGTGCTGACAGAATGTACGATAATCCTCATGCGGACGATGGAAAGCATCCGCAAATACACCAGCCATGGCGTCTACTAAGGCATGGTCTGTCAATTTATCAGCATGTCTCATAGAAGAAAGAGGTGCATGAGGCACACGGGCAACTGAATAAGACCCACAAAGCTGGGCAAGTACTCTTTCCCCAAGGTACCAATACCTTCCAGAAGGCCCCTCGAACAAGATTCTCTTATGTGACTTCTCAATCACAGAATTAAGTCGAGCATGCATGGTACCCCTCTAATGACGCCAAGGATTCCACCTAACAAGAGGACAAGGTATATTAGAGAAAGTTTGAGCATTGAGAAAGGAAAGCAGAAATGAAGATTGTTACCTTATTAGAACGCAACCCTGCAAGAAAGGCACGACTGTAAGCATAATCATGCCTATAGGCAATGGCATTCACCCTCCTATCTGGGGCATATCGAGCAAGGGTTGGCCATGAAAGGTCATTAGCAATCAAGGTGAGGCTATTCAGGTCGAGATACTCATGAGCCCATACCTGCAGAATATGTGCATTGTTAGAAGATGAGTAAAGAGAAGTTTATGATATTTTCTCAAAATAAGTGAGTACACCTCCCAAACAAATCCCATGCCTCCAAAGTCAGTGCATACCCCTCGAGACCGACAACACATGGTCCTGTACATGGTGGCCAAGGCAGCGCCACCCCAGTTATACTGAGGAATGGTATCAATATCCTCTAAACTGGCAAGAAGGCCTAAAGAGGCCAAATTAGCTGTGCCTGCAAAAAGAGTGCATGAAAACAAGTACAAAAGGAAAGCCCGCACGATGTGGTCAGGATCTCCTCCTTCAGGTATGTTGCTAAAAGTGTTAAAGAGGGTATTTCGACGAACTGATTGAAAGAAAACACCATGGGAACGCAGCGGAATGTAAAATAAAAATTTTCCCATTGATTTTCATCCAAGAATCGAACTCAAACTACAAGAAGAATCTAAACAATTATTCAAACATGAAATAAATGCTTACTTTGATGTTACTTTGATGGTTGTCTTCACAAAACTTCAAGCTCCAAACGTATGGAAGCCTCCAATGAATAGTCCACACGAGCCTAAAACTTCTTGAAGTCCTTGATCTCCACAACACTTGAGAAGATACAAGCTTGAGAGGGAGAGAGAGAGGCGGCAATGAGGAGGGTGCAAGCATGGGGTGCGGCCCTAGGGTTTATCCTCCTCTATTTATAAACATCTCCTCTTATAATGATGTTTGGTTACAAGTGCTAGCTTGACCAAACATCATATTAAATTAGTTATATTCTAGTTTAGTATATCCTTAATCCCTTTTAATTATTAACACTTAATAAATAAGGATTAGGCTAATATCTAAATTAGAATATCCCCTCTTACAAAATCAAGAAGATCACTTAAGCCCTTATGTGTGTGACCCATTGGGTTCACCCCAACCTAGTAGTGGATCGGGAACATCGCATGTTTCCCAAAATAGAAACTTTCTATTTTTGGTTCAATTGAAACTATTCCAATTTTGCCCTCAATGATAACACTTATCATTAGGCCTACACTAGTCATGAGTGACCTCTAGCAACATATCATGACGTGCCCTAGGTGTGGGTGAATATACGAATATAAATGAACCCTTCGTGTAATATAATCCTTCACCAAGCAATGTCACGATTAAGTTATCTGGGTATGGATTCATGTCAAACCCTAATTTAATCCTGTGTTAGTTATTCACCAAAATATAAACTCAATTAGGTTAACCCATGAAAACTCTTTTCCTTGGTTACCTTCTGCTTTGGCCAAAGACTTCATTGAGTTATTATTTGTGAATTAACTGTGACATTCTCCCTTTGATATTAAGGGTGGTGATCCCCTATTGCACAATCACCTATCTTCATATACAACTTACTAAAGCCAATGAGCACCGATTACATCCTCATGACTAAGGGTGTACAAGATACTATCAAACTCTAGTAATTCATACATAAGATAACCAGTGGTGTCTCAGGTATGAGGATTACAAATGTGACTATACACATGAGCAGCTTTTGACATTCAAATACATCTCCATAAGCTGTACTCATATTGGTCACGTTCCGTGTACTTGTTCTCTAACAAGCACCCACAGGTTTACTATAGTGTCTCTACACAGATGGCTTGAGACTCACCATCCTCCCATTGGAGCTAGTATAACCTGAGCTAATCTTAACGGTTTATTATCGCCCAAATAAATAAACCTATGATCAGGAACATATCTAGAATAGATGTTCTTGAGAATCATATGTCTCTCCATCTCAACACTTGAGATATAATTCTCTATCATGCTATTCAAGGACATTATCATGAACAGTTATAAATAACACAAGTATACATGATAATATAAAAGCCATTATATAGATGAATAAGATTCATACAATAACATAAATGAAATTAAAGTTCCCTAATTACAACCTACTAATTGGTTTTAGGGCACATTTCTAACACTGATTTCTTCACGATCTCAATATTGCCTGCCCCAAGAAAGGTATCTAAGTAAGTTGAGTTCTTGCTTGCATGTGAGACCCCAAAATTTTGAATAGTAAATTTTCTAATGGTAAATTTTCAATAGTAAATTTTCTTAATTATTATTATTTTATTTTATTTATTGCATACTTGGCATTTTGCCATTGGGCAATGAAATGTGCCATGTGGTCATCAATTAAGAAGGGTGCATGAGAATTTATGTACACCCTTAGGTGACATCTAAAATGTGAATGGTGGGTAAATATGAATGGTGGATAAATGTGAATGGTGGGTAAATATGAATGGTGGATAAATGTGAATGGTGGGTATATATGAATGGTAAATATGAAAGAATGGTGGATGAATCTAAGAGTGGTAGTTAAATTTGAAAGTGGTAGATAAATTTGAGAATGGAAGATGAGAATGGTGGATTATCACCATAGTAAATTTTATGATTTGAAAATAATATATATATATATATATATATATATATATATATATATATAATCTATATATATATATATATATAATCTATGTGGGTTAGGATATATATATATATATAGATAGTGTGTGGGGAAGGGGAGGGGGACAAGAATGGAAGTGGGTTAGGAGGGGAGATAAAATAGGATGAGTGGGTGAGAGTGGAGAAGAAAGATAAGAAGAGTGGAAGGGAGTGGGGGATTAGATAGAAATAAAAAATAAATAATAATAATAATAATGATAGTAATAAAATAAAATAAGGGAAGAGAGGGAGATAAGAGCAGGGAGTCTTCGGATGAAAGGAGAAGGAAAGGGGGAGAAGAGAGAAAGAGAAAGGGGAGAGAAAAGAGAAAGAAAAGGAAAGAAAGAAAGAGAGAAGGAAAGAAGAGAAAAAGAAAAGAGAAAAGAAAATAAGAGAGTTTGGGAATTTGGGAAATTCAACTCCAAATCTTCTTCAAATTCGAAATTGGGTGAGGTTCCTATTCTTTTCTATCTTGATTTTAGCTTAATTGATGAGTTTATATCATGATTTGGTGAAATTGGGAGGTGTTTGTTTGCCTAGAAAGTTCTAGGAAAATTTAGAACAAATTGAATTTTAAAAATAGAGCTACTGTTTGGGTATTATTGACTTGGTTAGAGGCCGAATTGATCTAAACCTTCTTCATGAAAGTTGTAGGTCTTTCAATTAGCTTTCTAACGAATCCGACCTTGACTTATTTGGAATTTTGTGTGAAGAGTTATGATTGTTTTACTCAAACTAGTTTTTCAGCAAAAGATATTTTCGTCCAAAATAGAAAAGCTACGGTAATTGCTTATTTTGACCATGAAAATGTTGAAATTAGGCCATGGTTGTGAAATATGAAATTGTAGATCTTCGAGTTTTCTTTTCAGAACACTGGTTGTTCATTAAATTTGGATAAATGAGTTAGAAGATACGGCCTAAACACTAAAAACTGTTTTTGGATGGAAATCATGAAAATGAAATATGGGAATTTCAAATCTTGAATTTTTATTTTATATGAAAATGAAAATCTGAAACTTTGGGACTATTTTTCCCATCAATTATATCAACTCAAGATCATGTGTATCAAATTTGGGAATTTTCCAATGAGTAGATTAATTTCTATAATTTTCTGAAGTTTAGAAATATTGAAACTTTGAAAATTTGTAGTATATTGTGTATATGTCCGAAAATTCTGAAATTTGAGTATATCGTAAAGCTTGAATTTATGGATTTTTAGAGACAAGAATCATGGAAAAAGACCTATGGATGAATGGAAATTTCTAGAGAGAGAAAGTTTCCTTGAAGCTTTAATAGTGACACAAAGTGTATTTTCATAGTTTATCGAAAAATTATGATTTTTACATATATGATGTAGATTGATTTTATATGAATTTAGAACTTTGAATCACTTCAATTGGATGTGAATTGTGAGAGAAATTGAGAACCGAAGTTGCCGAAAAATCGGAAATTTTATTAACGAGCCTACTTGGGCATCATTTTTAAATATGTTCGGATGGGAGGTGTTATACACCACCATGATATTTTGAAAGCTTATATCACACAGATTCTATAACATCTTGAATCATCCAAATCGGATGAGTAACGAAGGAG
>JAESVK010062738.1:0-12909 GCA_017140935.1 Hamamelis virginiana
ATGATGGGAATAATGCAATGAAAGAATGTAATATTATGATGCAAACATAAGGGTTTTGTGAGAACTCTTGTGGGTGAGTTGTCTTCCACCTTTGAAAGAAGGCAAGGTGTAAAGGTTTCTCCACCTTGAAGGAGTTGCTTAGTGGATTAAACCTCTTGACGGAGTTCTTGAGGCGTGGATGTAGGCGGAGACCGAACCACGTTAAAACTTTGTGTTTGATTCTCTAACTCAATCTCTTTATTTTAAGTTTTAGTTTTATATCTTGTTGTATTGAGTTGATATTCAATCTTGCATTTTACTCATTCAATTTCATGTTTGTAAAAATCTTGTATCCCATTTTTGAAAGTATTTTTATTTGCCTATACTCTATTCACCCCCCCTCTAGAGTGTATTTTGGGCCAACAATTGGTATCAGAGCAAGTGCTCATTGTTTTTCAAAATTTGTTGAGCTAAAGATCATGGCAAATCAAATGGGAACCAACCCCGATAGACCTCCATTTTTCGATGGTGAAAACTATGGATTTTGGAAAAATAGAATGCAAAATTGGATTGAATCTTATGACATAAGAATTTGGAAAGTGATTATGAAAGGGAATCAAAATGTTTTCAAAAAGGATGCCGAAGGGCAACTTGTTCCCAAAACTTTAGATGATTGGACCGAAGATGACATGAAAGTTATCCAAATTAATTCTAAAGCAAAAACCGTATTGTATTGTGCTATTAATGTTAGTGAATACAATCGTGTTTCATCATGTGCTACGACACAAGAAATTTGGAGAAAACTTGAGGTCACTTATGAAGGTACCAAACAAGTTAAGCGTTCCAAAGCTCTCATGCTTAGACAAGACTATGAATGTTTAAGATGATAGAAGGTGAAAATGTTAGAGATATGTTTACTCGTTTTACTAATCTTTTGAATGAATTGCAAACATTAGGGAAAGTTATTCCTAATGATGATATTGTGTCAAAGATCCTTCTAGCTCTTTGTAGACCAGCCTTTTTGACGGGCTTTGAGGATCTACATCATCACCGGGCGATGATTAGGGATTTTTTAGAAAACAACAAAACAAAGGAGTCGCCACCTTATTTTTAAGGAATAAGGAAACCATGAAAATGTTTTATTTTAAAATCAAAAACAAAACCAACTCCATTCCAATGAAAAGACAGTCTACAAACCAGAGTTGGATCCGGAGGCTAGGTCAAGACGTGGGAAGGTTCCAAGCTTTCACTTATAGGCACCCACCTCGCCCTAATTAAAGGACTTCAAATTTATTTGGGCTATTTAAATTCTTAATGCAAACAATCCTAAATAATCTAATCAACCAACAAAATAGTGATATAAATGCAATAATCTCTATATTAGTTATATTAATAATATAAAAAATATACAAACAAACCCTAAGAACCTAGAATACTGATCGGCCCAAACAAGGGAGGTTATTTCCTTGTTCGTGATCAAGATTTAAATTTATAAAAGTACTCGTGCTTGTAACCTCAATTCGTTGAAAATACAGTTTTCGCACGGGTGTCGAACACAGGGACTAATGGCTGAGTTATGAGAAGTTATTCTGATTCTGATTTTAGTTACCAAACAGATTCTTGATTTTGAAAGGTTGGTTGTTTGTTTAAACTAAAGAGTATGAAAATATGTTTAAATCAAATTAAAGGAAAACCCCGGGTTTCGAATCCACTTTAGTTAGGGAGTTATTATGCATATGATTAATGCAAAGGCTTCGCAATCGTTTATGATCGGTGATGATCTAAACTACAAGAATAAATCATCAAAAATATATTACGCTTGTATTCATATAGTGAACTCATCCAAATAAGGCATAACCTGTCAAGCGAAGCATACACAGGTTATCCTAATTAGGTATGAGCCAACTAATGAATAATAACGTATTCAAATAATACTATTGCACAACCAATATGAATATAATCACATAAAACATTCATATTAAAAGATAAAAGATTCATTAAAGAGCGGATTGCATAGAACAGCAATCTCTCAAAGTTGTACAATCATCATAACCTATTACAAAACCTTGAACCTTAATCAACACATAATCAAACCACTAACCAAGCTTCATCTACACCCAAGGAGAAGAGTTTAGCTGCTCATAATCGGGGCTGAATCACCGGAGGTCTTCGTTCCTTCCATGTGCAGCCAATATCTCCGTTGAATGGTATGGGAAAGATGAAAGCAAATATCACAGAGGTTTGTCCTGAGTCTGGGATGATAGATCCTCTCCTTAGGTCTCCCAATATGTCTTTAAATAGTGCCCAACCCTTTTTTTCCGAGCTCTACCGAATCCAGCCAATTTCTATTTGCTAAAAAAGGAATTCTAAGCATTTTAGGAAACTGCCCGCTCAAACCTATCGATAGGCCTAGAGTCCTATCGATAGCCCTATCGATAGGCCTATCGATAGGCCTAGAGACCTATCGATAGGTGATATGTGCATATGCTAGAAAACTGCATATTCTTCAAATCCGAGAGCTTCCCTATCGATAGGGTAGGTAGCCTATCGATAGGCTTGGGTATGTTTTGCATAAAAACCTTGGATTATCTGCTTTTCGCGCTCGGCGTTCATCCTGGCATGCTACATTTGCTCCCATTCATCCATGTGCTCTCTTTGGGTTGTTGATTTTGGTCTTTCTGAGGGAATTTAACCTATACAAGATAAAAAACATACATAAGAATAAAAACCCATTAAATCAAAGTACTTACAGTGTAAAACTCCCGATGTTAGCCTCGAATGCTTTAAAACGAAGCTTGATTGTGGAACAATCAAATACCCTACGGGCATCCTAGGGCGGACTTGAGCCCTATTAGTGTCTACGTAACTTACTAGTGTCACCTAGCAAATATCAAAGTCCACGTAGTTCGACTACCCTAGGACTCTCCTATTGTAATCGATCACATCATCAAAGGTATTCAACCTAATTCAACCTAATTCAAGACTCTAGCTTCGAGAGTTTTTTATCCGTTTAAAATCATTTATTTGAAATCATTTCAAATTAAAAGACTTTCATAAAATCCAAATATTCTAAATAATTCTCATCTTTATAATTAAATTCCAATTGAAAATCTTTTTCAAAGATATTTCAAGAAAACAAATCATATCGGGAGGAATCTCATTCCAAGGTAAAAATCTTAAAACATTTCAAATTCTTTTGAAAATCATTTAATAATCAAATCTTTCATAAAATCATGTTTATTTCATAAACGTTACATAAAAATCCTTTTAGAAAATCCCTCGAAGATAGATTTCTTAAATCAATTAAAATACCTAATTCAAAACACGACCTTTACAACAAAGGACAGTCCTAGGGAATGTCAAGTGACCTTCCTAAACTTAGGGTCTCTAACTAGCCCTAAAGTTAATCTAGAATCCTAAAATCCTAATGCAATGCATGCTATAATTTAAATAAATCAAACAAATATACATGAAATTGATCCTAACAATGCATGATAATGCTCCTAAATGCACACTAATTTTACTATGTGATCCTAAGCATATTTCTAAGTTGGATTTGGCCGTAAAATAATTTTTAGAAGTGATTTAAGGACATAAAAAAATCCGGAGAGATTTGAATATGGACCTTAAACTACTCTAAAAACCATGAAAATAAAGAAATAAAAATGTGAAGATGACCTAGCATGCTTTCTACATGAATATACTATGAAACTACTACAAGAATCATGCAAGATATGACTTAAAAATGATAATTAAGCCATTTAAAACACATATTCAAATCTGGACAGATTTGAATACGTGCTTAAAACACCTCAAAAAATCATTTTTAATCCACAGAAATAACAAATAAACACCCTAGCATACAATCTAACATGCTTGACTAAATTACCATGCAAAAAAATATCAAAAACTACACAAAAATATGCTTAAACAATTAATTTAAACACAAGGGGAGGGTCTTACCTTCGCACGCTCCCTCGTACACAATTTATGTATTCAATCCATCAAATCCATATCAAGTGTTCAAATAATCATAAAAAGCATAAAAATTGACTCAAGACTCATCACATATCAAGAATAATCCATCAACATATTCACATAACAATTAATATCATATGGTTATCAAATGAACACCACAAGATTCCAATAATTATGTAACATATCAACACTTACCCTAGGCATGCTCGCATACATAAAATAACAACAAAAGACTCATCCTAAACATAAAATCATAACAAAACTAGCCCTAATATGCTTACTCACATAAAATCATAACGATAACCCTAATCATGCTTTCTTACATAGGATCACAATGAAACTAACCCTAAACATGCTTACTCACATAAAATCATAGCAATACTAACCCTAATCATGCATACTCACATAGAATCATAAAAAAGCTAACCCTAATCATGCATACTCACATAAAATCACAATGAAGCTAACCCTAATCATGCATACTCATACAAAATCATAACAAAGCTAACCCTAATCATGCATATTCACATAAAATCATAGCAATACTAACTCTAAACATGCATAGTAACATAAACTTATAACAAAACTAATTCTAATCATGCATATTTACATATAACAAAACTACATTAACCCTAGACATGCAAACTACATTAAACAAGCCACATACAACAACTAATATCATTCTAACATATGCAAGCCACCAAAAATCCATACATATAATACATATTAAAACATGGAGATGAAAGAGAAGATCTACATCAAACTAACAAAACTTGAACTATGATAGAACCCTTACATTTTCTTCTTCCTTCTTGGCTATGTTCCTTCAATCCCCAAGCCTTGATTCCTTCTTCTCCTCTCATTCTCTTCCACCTTGGTCCTCTCCTCCAATGGAGTAAGAAAATTAGATCTGTAGCCTCCTCTCTTAACCCTAGAATTCTCTGAACTTTGTTAACCTTCCCTCTCTAACTCTATAGTAGTGTATTTATAGAGTTAGGGTTTTAATCATTGAATGGTGGAGATTAATCCATCTAAAAACAATCCTATGGCTTAGAATGAGTCTCCCTAGGGTTTGAAAGCTGAAACCCTCTGAATTCATCCCAAAAAATCAAATTAAATCGGCCAAAACAAGTGGGAAACTTCCAAAATTACAAAAATTGCTCGAGCATCCTGGTGACCATCCAAGTTTGGACGGTTGGCCGTCCTGGGCTAGACGGTTGGCCGTCCTAGCTAGGACGGTCACCGTAGTGACTTTCCCAAATTTCCCCCATTTTCAATGGGATTTTGTATTTTGGTCATATCTTGGTCAATTCTCATCCAAATTCGATGATCTAGGTATCAAAACGACCGTGTTTTGATCCTCTACATTTTTAGAAGGTTTTTGGGTCAAAAATACTTGATCATGGTCAAGGATTTTGGTAAAAAGTTAGCCGATTGACCCGATTGTGCCAAAATTGGTCAAATGACCATTCCTTGTTTTATAAAATTGATCAATTAGGCTTGAACCACTTCTAAAAATATGGTTTTAATATGAAATTGGTACTTGAAAGAATGTTTTGAAAATCTTTAATTTGGGTGAAAATGACCAATTCACAGTCGATTTGAATAAAATCCTAATTCAGCTCATTCTTACCCGTGGGATCGATTTTGGGCGAATCTATCACAACCATTCAAAAGTTTAATTAGCACTCCAACTACACTCCCCACATCCATATAAACCTCATGAAACAATCCGTTTCGAATTCGGAGGTCATTCGGAAATTATACGAGAAAAAGGACGAAAATGCCCTTCAAGTCGCAAAAACCCTAATTACCTATCGAGCTCTCATCAGAATGCCATGAAAATTTACAGGGATGTTCTAAAACACCTCAAAAGTCAAATGCAATACAAATGGACTGATTCCAATCCAAATGTACACATGAAATAATGAATTGTCCTTTCCCTCAGAAAAAGGCAATTTGGGCAATTTGGTCTTTACAAGGCCATTCTCCCATTAAATGACCAACTTTTCAAGCTAATCGTTTATATAAACATATAATCAAATTATTTTTTGGTGAAAATGGGGTGTTCACACTCTTCCACCTTCATGGAGTCCTAAAATCACCGCCATTCAAGAAGCTAAAGACATTGAGGAGATTGATATTGATGAGCTTCTAGGCTCACTCATTACCCATGAAACGGCAATGAAGAAGGAGAATGAGGCAATTCAAAGTGAGAAGTGAAAGGTTCTGTGAAGAAAAACCATGGATTCGCAGCGAAAGAGGAAAAACAAAACTTTTTCTTTTATAAAATCAATCCATATTCACAAACCTTCAAGAATCGATTCAAGCATGGGGTCATGTATATATAAAACCATACAAACAAGAATGAATATTTAACAACATAAATAAACCTTACTTGATTGTTCTTTTCGATGTAGCTTTCCTCCAAGTTTCAAAGAGATGAAACCTCCAAAGCGTATCCACACGAGAGTAAGATTCCTAGAACCTCCTAGTCTTCCACAATCCTTGTGAAACAACCTAGCATGGAGAGGGAGAGGAGAGAGAAAATTCGGCTATGGGGTTAGGGAACCCTAGAATTTTCAAGACTTAATGATTAGGGTTGCATCACCTCATATTTATAAGTTATCTCCTCTTTAAGGAGTGTTTGGTTACTAGTGCTAGCATGACCAGACATCCTTGAATAGAATAATCCTATTCTTGGTTAAGTTTGACTTTTAATTAATTAACCTTTAATAATTAAAATCAAACATAACTCAAAAACAGGATTCCCCTCTCACAAGTTTAAGAAACTCACTTACTCTCTATTGTGTGTGACCCTTTGGGTTCACCTTAACCTAGCAGTGGACAGGGACATCTCTATGTCTCCTAAAAATAGAAACTTTCTATTTTAAGGTTCAATTGGAACGATTCCAATTTTGCCCTCATTGATAACACTTTATCAATAGGCTTTCACTGGTCATGAGTGACATCTAGTAACATATCATGACATACCCTAGGTTTAGGTGAATAGCAGAACTATGTGAACCCTTCATGTTATTTAATCCTTCATCCCCTAATGTCACAGTTAAGATAATAGGTATGGTTTTAGTCAAACCCTATCTTAACAACTTGATATCTGTTCCACAAAATATAATCTCAATAAGGTAATCCCAGTGAAACTCTTTTCACTGTTTACCTATCACTCTGGCCAGAGGTTTCCTTTGAGAATTATCTTTGTGAACTTATCCTGACATTCTCTCTCATTAACTAAGAGTGATGATCCCTTATTGCACACTCATCCATCTTCATGCATAACTCATTAGAGCCAATAAGCACCGATTACAACCTTATGGATAAGGCTGTACAAGATACTATCAAACTCTAGCAACCTATGCATAAGACAGCTATGGTGTCTCAGGTCTAAGGACTACCAAATAAATGGACATAACACTAGAATATTCCTTTGACAGAACTACCACAGGAATATTCTTTGTATATCATGTTCAGTGTAAATATTCTCTAATATGCACCCACAGATTAACCTAAGTGTCACTACACTAATAGGAAAGACTACCTATCCTCCATATGAGTTGGTTTAAATCTGTGCTACTCTTCATACGGTTAATTAAATATCCACTTTAATAAACCTTTGAGTAGGAACTCTTTTAGAATAGATGTATATGAGAAATATCAGTCTCTCTATCTCAACACCTTGAGATGCATATCTCTGTTATCATTTATTCATGGACCTTATCATATATGTTAGAACATATTAGATAAGTTATACCTTCCTTATATTATGATAATATGAAACTTAATATACCCTTTAGGATTGGTTTTAGGGCATACTTCCATCAAGAAGGGCAATGCTCAAGTAAAGAGAACTCTAGCTCTTCAATCATCTATCCTTGAAGCAAGTGATGGTGATGACTTCGCCAACAATGAGGATGATGATGATATGGCTCTCATTACTAGGCAATTTCAATCCTTCCTAAGGATGAAGAAGAACCAATCAAGACAAGGAAATGGAAGATTTGTCAAAGCAAATGATGGGAGATGCTTCAATTGCAAGAAGTTTGGGCACACCATTGCACACTGTCCTAGTAAGAACTCTTCCAACAACAATAACTTCAACTCTTCAAGAAATGATCAAAGAGGCAAAGGGAAAGCTATGGCCGCCGCCACCACCACTTGGGATGACATTCTTGAGGATGCTAAGAGTGATGAAGAGACTACCAAGAGGAGACGGTTAATTTTTGCTTGTTTGCCAACATTGAGGAATCTTGCTTCATGGCAAATGATGATGAAGAAAATGAGGTAAATTCCATTTCACATTGTGATGATGATGAATGTGATTTATCCTTAGAGGACTTTCAAAATTTGAGTAAACTATTTTATGATAAAAATTGTGTTTTAAAAAGGGAACTTAAATATTTGAAGAAAAGCCTCTTAACTCTCAAGAATGAGAAACTAGCATTAGTAAATGAAAATTCCAAACTAACTTTGCTAAATGAAAAGCAAAGAAATGAGATTGAGACTTTGAAAAACATACCTTCCACTTCCAAATCTTCAATTGATTCTTCAACGTTTGAAAATGAAAACAAACTTTTGAAATCCAAAGTTGAAGACTTAAACAAAATTGTTTACAAATTCACAAGTGGAAAAGAAAATTTTGATAGGTTACTTGGAGCTCAAAGAGTTGGGCTAAATAAAGAAGGATTAGGCTACATGTCTAATACTAACTTCAAAAAGTCTTCACTTTATTTAGACTTCTTTGTTAAAGCTTCAATGAAATTGGACACCAAGAAACCTAAACCAAAACCTCACTCTCATTCACACATTACTAAACAAAATCCTAATGCTACTTGTCATTATTGTGAGAGAAAAGGGCATGTCACATTCAAATGTCCACTTAGAGGAAAAAGAGGACTTGGGAAAATCGTAGCTTTGATTAAAAGGGAACCTTCATCCAAGAAATCATTTGAACCTAAGACAATTACTATGAATGAACTTGAACGATTGAGAATCCTAACCTTATAGGACCCAAGAGATTTGGGTACCAATAGTTCAATTGTATTGTGCTTGTAGGTATGCTTGAAATTCATTAACAAAAAGGATCAATGGTATTTGGATAGTGGATGCTCAAGGCATATGACCGGTGACAAAGACAAATTCATTTCTCTAACTCTCTAAGATGGTGGACTTGTAACCTTTGGTGATTATAGCAAAGGCAAGATCATTGGTAAAGGTAAAATTGGTAATGGCTCTATTACTATTGATAATGTTTTGCTTGTTAGAGATTTAAAGCATAACTTGCTTAGCATTAGTCAATTGTGTGATAGTGGCTATTTTGTGAACTTTACTTCTAATTCTTGCAATGTTTTAGATAAAAACAAAATCAATAGCCTTGTTGTAAAATGTATTGGAAATGTGTATATCACTTGTTTTGATGACTTAACATCTCAAGATGTAACATGCCTTTCCGCTTTACAAGATTCAAATTGGTTATGGCATTAAAGGCTTGGGCATGCAAACATGGAGTTACTTCAAAAGCTTTCTAAAAATGAACTTGTTGTAGGCTTGCCCAAAGCTAACTTTTCAAAAGATAAAATTTGTGATGCATGCCAATTTGGAAAACAAATCAAAACTAGTTTTAAAACCAAAGAGCATATTTCTATATCTAGGCTTTTGGAATTGTTACATCTAGATTTGTTTGGAACAAATGATGTAGCTAGTCTTGGTGGTAAACTTTATGCCTTTGTCTTAGTTGATGATTACTCAAGGTATACTTGGGTTCTATTCCTATCTCACAAGAGTGATACATGTGGTGAATTTATAAAACTTTGCAAAAGACTTGAAAAAAAACAAGGCCACTCCATTATTAGTGTGAGAAGTGATAGAGGTAGAGAGTTTAAGAACCAAGATATCGAAAATTTTTGTGATGCACAAGGATACTCACATAATTTTTCAGCCCCAAGAACTCCACAACAAAATGGAGGAGTTGAAAGGAAGAATAGTTCATTACAAGAAATGGGTAGAACCATGCTTAATGAACATAAACTTCCTAGAACTTTTTGGGCGGAAGAGGTTAATACCGCTTGCTATGTGGGAAATAGAGTGGTTATTAGATCCATCCTAGTCAAAACCCCATATGAGCTATGGAAAGGTCGAAAACCAAATATTGGTTACTTCAAAGTTTTTGGATCCAAATGTTTTATTTTGAATGATAGAGATTATCTTGCAAAATTTGAGTCTAATCCGATGTGGGTATTTTTATTGGTTATTTAACTAATAGTAAAGTATATCATGTTTATAATAGACGTACACTAACCGTGCAAGAATCTATTCATGTTGTATTTGATGAATTTAATCCATTTGTTTCCAAAAATGTTGTTGAAGAATATGAAAATTGCAAATTATTATCTAATGCTAATGAAGAGCTTGGCAAGCTTAACATTAGTGATTCTTCTTCAAATGATGCACTTCAAGAGGAACCAAAGGAGAACACTTCAATTGTAGAAGATGAACCTTCAAATGAACCTCAAGAGTTGCAAGAGTTGCCAAAAGCTTGGAAATTTGTGAAGAATCATCCAATTGATTAAGTAATTGGTGATCCTTCACGCAAGGTAAGTACTCGTTCTAATCTTAGAGATGCTTGTAACCATATTGCATTTGTTTCTCAAATTGAGCCTAAAAATTTTAATGAAGCCGAAAATGATGATAGTTGGATTATTGTCATGCAAGAAGAACTTAATCAATTTGAAAGAAATAAAATTTGGGAACTTATCCCTAAACCTAATGACCATACCATTATTGGCACTAAATGGATTTTTAGAAATAAAAAGGATGAAGATGGTAATGTTATTAGGAATAAGGCAAGATTTGTTGCACAAGGCTATAACCAACAAGAAGGCATTGATTATGATGAAACATATGCACCGGTTGCTAGACTTGAAGCTATTCGCATACTTCTTGCGTTTGCTAGTTTTAAGGACTTTAAATTGTATCAAATGGATGTGAAAAGTGCATTTTTAAATGGTTACATTACGGAGGAAGTGTATGTTAAACAACTTCCCGGCTTTGAAGACAACATTTTTCCAAACCATGTATACAAACTTTCAAAAGCACTTTATGGCCTTAAACAAGCACCAAGAGCATGGTATGAAAGGTTAAGTAGCTTTTTGCTCTCAAATGGTTTTATTCGAGGCAAAATAGATACTACCCTTTTTATAAAGCTTAAAGACAATGATATGTTAATTGTTCAAATTTATGTTGATGATATTATTTTTGGTGCTACTAATGATCTTCTTTGTGAAGAGTTTATTAAGTTTATGCAAGATGAATTTGAAATGAGTATGATGGGAGAATTGATATTCTTCCTTGGACTTCAAATCAAGCAAATCGAAGAAGGCATTTTGATTAATTAAGCTAAATATGTGAATGACATGTTGAAGAAGTTTGGCATGGAAGGTGTAAAGTCTAGTCCTACACCCATGAGCCCCACAACTAAGCTTGACCATGATGAAAATGGTAAGAAGGTAGATCAAAAACAATATCGAGGTATAATTGGTAGTCTTCTCTATTTAACTGCTAGTAGACCCGATATCATGTTTAGTGTTTGCTTATGTGTTAGATTTCAAGCCAATCCCATGGAATCCCACTTACTTGCCATTAAACGCATATTTAAATATCTTGTTGGGACTTATAATTTAGGCTTGTTATATCCTAAGCATTCTTCATGTCAACTTGCTAGTTTTTCGGATGCGGACTTTGCCGGTTGTAAAACCGACCGAAAGATCACTAGAGGCACTTGTCATTTTATTGGCCACTCGCTTGTTTCTTGGTTTAGCAAGAAACAAACCTCGGTTGCTCTTTCCACAATCGAAGCAGAATACATTGCCGCCGGAAGTTGTTGTGCTCAAGTCTTGTACATGAAACAACAACTTGAAGACTATAGGATTCATTTCACTCACATACCTATTCGTTGTGACAACACTAGTGCCATTAATATTTCTAAGAATCCATGTTTGCATTCACGCACAAAACACAATGAAATTAGGCACCATTTCATTCGTGATCATGTGCAAAGAAGAGATGTTGAATTAGAACTTGTTAGTACATACAACCAATTGGCGGACATCTTTACGAAACCTCTCCAAGAGGATCGTTTTTGCACAATTCGGCGTGAACTTGGTATGGTTAGACCAATGGAATTATAAATTGTGCATATTGTAGTATTCTTCTATTTTTCTTCTTCTTGCCTTTTTGAGATGACAAAGGGGGAGAAATATTTGAATACTTTGAATATCTTGAATAGTTTATGATTGAGCTTGTTTATTGATTCTTCATATATTATTGAGAATGTTGATTCAACCATGCTTGTTGTGCTAAATTGAGGGGGAGCTTTGCTCTCTATTTATTATTCAAAGTTATGGTTTGTCATCATCAAAAAGGGGGAGATTGTTAGCCCTAAGGTCCTTGACCTTATTTTGATGATAACTAAACCATACATTTCTTCTAACAAATGGTTGATTGTTATGTATCCATAGATTGTCTTTGGAGTCTTCATCAACATTCATCAAGCATTCCAAGTGCTATTTATTTAAATCAAAGCTCATGGTGATAAACTACAAGTGTCAAAGCAATTCAAAGATGTTCAATCCTTGAAGACCAACTTGAAGACTTACTCAAGCTCATGAAGACCAATTGAAGTCAAGATGATCCAGAAGTACTTTAGGAACTCTTTGTAAGACTTCTCTCATGATCAATTGTGTAAAGCTCAAGAGAAAATGTTTTACATCTCATTGTGCATTAGCATTCATGCTTAATTTGCTTTCAAAATTGACTAAAAATGTTTTGAAATACTTAGTTAACTTGTCAAAGTGTTTAGTGTTGATTTTGACTTAGAAATTTTGAATTATTTCCTTTACAACTTCACTAGTCGACTAACCCATCTAGTCCTAGTCGACT
>JAESVK010062739.1:0-23466 GCA_017140935.1 Hamamelis virginiana
ATATTAGGTTGCATTTAGTGCATTCTTTTACTATTTTTATTCATTGTTTTTAAGGTTTTAAATACACTTTTTGATCACTTTTAAATCTGTCCATAGGTTTAAAGTGACCTAAAAGTGCATTAAAACTCATTTTTTTAGTCCTAAATGAACTTAGAAATATACCTAGGTTCCCATAGCTAACCTATATTGCATTTAGGACACTTTCATGCATTAATTACACTCTTGGTTGCATTTTTTATTTATTTTCCAGAAATTCCAGCATGCATTATGTTGATATTTAGGATTGCTTAGATGAACTTAAGGTGTAGTTAGGGACTCTTAGGTTAGGGAAGCCACTTGGCTTCACTTAGGACTCCTCTTTGTTGTAAAAACTACATCTAAAGAGGAATTTTAACTTGTTTAGAAGTCTATTTTTGAGAGTTTTCAAATGAAAATTAAAGAAGTTGTTTTGGGATGAAACTCCCATTTTGAAAGATGAAGTATTTTAAACAAACACTAAGTCTCGAAGATAGAGTCTTAGATAAGGAAGAATGCCTTCAAGGATATAGTTCATTACAATAGGAGAGTCCTAGGGTAATCGAACTACATGGACTTTGATATTTGTCAAGCAATTGATAAGGTACGTAGGCAGTCAATAGGACGCAAGTCCAATCTTAGGTTAACTTCTAGTCTCCTAAGATCCTTAGGATTGTGTATACTTTTGTACTATGTATTATTATTATTATATATTATTATTCATATTTTGTGATTGATTAGATATACTAGGATTGTTTGGAAAAGATTTTGATAAAGCCAAACTTAATTAGGAGACCTTTAATTAGGGCGAAGTGGGTGCCTATAAGGAGTTCCTTGGAACCTTCCCACTTCGTAACCTAGCCCCCGAATCCAACTTTGATTCAAAAGACCATGCTTTTCCAAAACATGGGGTCAATGTTTTATTGAAAATAAAACTCTTTTTTGTGGTTTCCTTGTTCCCTAAAAATAAGGTGACGACTCCTAGTTTTTTATAAACTCTCATCTCTTTTTCAAAAATCCAATCTTAAGTGGATAATAGAGAAGGATAAATGTGGATAATAGAGAAGGATAAATTGAGACGGATAAACATCATCCACAATCCACTCAAGATAGATGCCCCCCAAGAGTGAACGAGAGGCCTCCCGATCCAGGTTGGCTTGTTCACAGATTGGCGACTCCACTGGGGATGTCGAGGGCTAAACTCCAATTAATTATTTTTGGACTTTTCAATTTCGTAATTAATAAAATCAATCATTTGCATTTGTATGACTGTGTGACTTTAATTCCTACATTGTGTGCGCATTGACTCTGCATGATTAGGACGTTGTATGCTATAGCCAACGATGAGCCTAGCCCTGGGCCCGGTTTCTTTGACTCTCGGGTTCCATGTATGCGAAAGCCATCACCCTTCTTGCCAAGTACCCTCGGGTATATCAAACGGACCAATCATGTACTGTTGGACCCACGCGGCATTCCTAATGTCACATATGGTTAGGTATATCGATTGGACCGAGCATGTAAGGGACACTCAGCCTACCCTTTGCATTAGTCCATATAGATTGTCTCTGTAGGACACATACCATACGTCACTTTTTAGCAGATTATTGTAATGTTATGCTACCGGATTTACCCCCCGGTTTTGTCTGAGCCATGATTGTGAAATGTGTAGAACCACTAGGACCTGGATCTGTAGGACTAGGCCTTTATGAAATGCCCTAAACTCTTAAAGGATGTGTCCTCAAAGAGTAAAGGTACCTAATAAAGACTAGTACCCTATAGGTTCATGGACTTAGGCCCGTGGTAGTGTTATGCTGTCCAAATAGCAATGTATGTCTTTAGGCCTTATGAGATATGAGATATAAGACTGGGCTTTAGGCCCATGTCCTTTGGATACAAGGTCTAGATCCACTGTGAGTTTAGGATGTGGGATTTAGGCCCATGTCAATTGGATAGAAGATATAAGCCTGTGGTAAGATTGAGATGTGAGCTGTGAGCTATGAGAAGGAGATTCGTACTCAGGCCTTAGGCCCCTTTTTCATAAGATAGAATGTGAAGGTTGATCTATAGGCTTTAGGCCTATACTTTTGTGAGCATGTGAGATTGTCCTTATTCATCCCTTTTCACACTGGAAGCTCTTAGTTGATTCAAACATTTTCCCTTTCCCAGCATTCTGGCTTGGCGTCGTGATTCTAGCGGTCTGTTATTTAAAGGTCTACCTGTCGATTCAAAGATGTCTAGTAATGAGGATCATACCCCCATCGCCATTGGGACCAATGGAAAGACAACTGATGAGAAGATTGAGGCACTCTTAAAAGTGGTCCAAGAGTTAGTTCACCAGAAAGAAGAGGAGGATAAGGTGCGAGCCCGTACTAATCCCTTGTTTGAGAATGTCGATGAAGAGGAATGTTTCCTTAGGCCTAAAACAATCGCTGAGCCCACTAGGCCCGGTGCAGAATTTGTTCAGCCTGTTGATCTGGAAAAAGAGTCCAAACCCAAGACCCCTACTTTCTTTTCCACTGAGCCCATACTATTTAGTAGTAAGGTGGAAGCCCTGGAAAAAGCCTTGAAAGGTATTAGGAAGTCTGATGATCTGGTAGACATGTCGTCGTTGTCTCTGTTTCCTAAAGCCTGTATGCCCACTTATTTCAGAATGCCCAATTTAGAGAAGTTTGATGGAATGGGTTGTCCTAAGACCCATCTGAAGATGTACGTGAGAGCCATGCACCCACGAGGGGCTGACGATGACCTGCTAGCCCAAATGTTCCATGAGACACTGGCTGGATCTGCTCTGAAATGGTTTTTGTCACTGGATGAGTCTAAAATGAAGACATGGGAGGATGTATGCACTGAGTTCAGCAATCATTACCGGTATAACACAGAAGTTGATGTCACTAGGAGAGACTTGAAGACTATTAAACAGGAATCGAGGGAAACTTTCTCTGCCTTCCTCACCCGCTGGAGAGCCAAGGCTTCAAAAATGGCTAACTGCCCTGAGGAAGAAGAACAAATCCTCATAATAGTGAAGAAGTTGATCCCAGTGTATCATAAGCACATGTTTTTCCAATATCTTCCAAATTTCTGAGCTCTAGTCCCTGCTGGTACTCAAGTGGAGGACGCTCCAGCCGATGGAGCTCTCCGAACCGATGAACCCTACAAAAACCGCCAACCTGTCATCAATGGGAAGACTATCGAAGTCAATGCCATATCTCAACCTACTCCATTTACCCAACCCTTTTCTTTAGGAAATAAGCTATCCAGAAAATTCACCGAGCTCTATATGCCATTGGAAAAAGTCTTTGAGAAATTAAAAGCTCGAGGCTTGCTTCAACCTCTGGAACCCAGACCTACACCCAACCCATTACCCAAAAACTACAATGAAAATGAATACTGCCATTTCCATCATTCCAAAGGCCATACTACCAACCGTTGCTTCCGTCTCCGCCATGAAATCCAAGACCTCATAGACAATAAAACCATTTCCCCACCTTCTCAACCCAATGTCACCCAATATCCACTTCCTACCCATGCAGTCCCACCACCAGCAAATATCAATGTTATCCATGCCGACCCTTATGTCCATTGTGAGCCTATCTGCCCTCACCCTTCATTCCCTACTTCCATAACTGAAATGTTTCATCACTGTCAAGCCCATGGGCTCATTACCCCCTACAAGCCAAAATCCAAAAAGCTCTACTGCCTATACCATGCCACCTATAGCCACGACACGAAATCTTGTGATACATTGCGGAATATAGTACAAGGGTTCATTGATCAAGGTCTGATTGAAATCCCTCAACCCTTCACTAGCCCAAGGGGGCTTTATCGTTCATGGATACAGTTTGAGAAAGATACATTCATAGGTTTTAGTTCGAATGGGCTTCCCAAGCCTCGTAAAGTGGATTAGTCGTCAAATAATAGTACTAGTCAGTGGGCTCTCAAAAAAAGATTTGAAGCTAGAGATCCTTGTGTGGATTTGTTGACAGAAATAAAGGGGAGGTTTAGTTTCTATGTTCTCTGCCCTGAAGATTCTTGGGAAGCTAAGATGACAAAGATTGAACCCATTAGACCTAAGGCTAGAACCAAGAAAGCCTTCTTTAAGACTGGGACCAGCCAATGGGAGTTGCGAAAAACATATGAGGCCGGAGATCCCGAAGTAAGCCTATTGGGAGAACCTAGTGGAAAGTTCGACTTCTATGTCCTTTACCCTAAGATGGAGAAGTCCACCTTTAAAGAACCTATGGCTCCTGCTGGTTGGGGTGATAACCCTGGCTCACTTAAAGAAGACGTTCTCATGGCTCAGGTTGAACCCAAAGATCCAAACCTCATCCGTTTTGAGAAAGCTAGCCAAAGTATCATTAGGAAATATTTCACAACCAAGATCACCGATATGAATGGGGACACCCATTATCGAATTGTCTATCCAAGGCAACCATGGGTCACCCAATATTTCGGATCAAGTTCAACTTCTGCCGAGTCTACCATAGATGATGGGTCAGAGAATAAGATTGATATTATAGAGTGGGAAGATTTGATGAACACACCCGAAGAGATAGCAGATATTTGGGCCAATGATGAGGAAGATGTTAACCATGTCACTAGAGGAGGTCGTCATTTTAAGCCCGCAAACTTGGAATCCGACAATCCTTTGGGAGAGTTAGAGAGATCTCAACATACCGAAGTTCAAGAGGAAGAGGAAGAGATACTAAAACAGCTTAAGTGGACTCAAGCCAATATCGCCATCTGGGGACTTTTAATGGCTTCTCAAAAGCACAGGCAGACAGTACTCAGGCTACTCAACCAGGTTCAGATTCCCATCGATACTTCACCCGAGGGTTTAGTCAGTTTGGTCAGTCCAGTTCAGCATGGGCAGTCAATATCCTTCACCGAGTCAGACCTTCCGAAGAAATGACATCATCATTTACAGGCTTTGTATGTCACGGTGGATACTATGGGCAAGAGAATTCCTACAGTGTTAATAGATAATGGGTCAGCCTTGAATGTGTGTCCCCTCAGCACCGCCACTTCCTTAGGCATCGAACCATCAGAATTCAAGCCGTCAGGGCAGACTGTGAGAGCATATGATAACACTTGAAGAGAAGTAGTGGGCATAGTCTCTTTATCTTTAGCCATCGAGCCTGTAGAGTTCCAAGTCGATTTCCAAGTACTAGACGTACCTGCTTGTTTCAACCTTTTACTTGGTAGGCCTTGGATCCATCCAATTGGGGCTGTGCCTTCTTCCCTCCATCAAAAAGTTAAGTTCCCCTACATAGGCTCAGTGGTGACATTAGAGGGAGATTCTGAGATCACTCGTACCCGTGTACCTATCTGTGAGATCAAGCCAGAAATTGAAGAAGTACCATTAACAGGCTTTGAATACATACAGTGTGTAGAAATTGAATCTGGATGTAAATAGAAGATGGTGCTAGATTGTAGTCCGTATGGGAATATGCAAGTAGTCCAGATCATGAAAAATATTGGCTTCTTTCCAAGAATGGGCTTAGGTCGTCGTCATCAAGGCACACCTGATCCCATCGAGTATCCCTCAACAATTTATCCTTTCGGGTTGGGCTATGAAAGTCCCAAAGTTGATAGAAAAGAGATGGCACAAAAAAGAAGAGAAAGACAGTTGGCCAAAGAAGAGGGACGAGTCCCTAATCTCTCTCTGAAACCTTACCGGCCTACTCTGAATGGGGCTTTTGTCAAAAAAGGGGATGATTTTCCTTATTGTGGGTTCCTCAAGCCCATTTACCTTGAAGATTAGAAAGCTAGAGTTCCTGGGTTTGAAATCTTCTTCAACACTCCACTACCTATCTCTCCAACTACCATCACAGCCAAAGAGCGTACAGAGTTTGACTGGGTCGACCATATTGATGAAGTCGCCATAGGGGTTATGTTCAAAGAGATCGCCTGCATCGAAGAGCATGTTCGCAAACCCGATCCTATCCACCTCATTGAAGAAACCTCCAATCCATTGACCAACTGGAGCCTTGAGTATAAGCCTCGAGTTGAAGACTCAGTCGCGGAAGATTCACTATCATCAGATGATAGCTTGTAGGATTTCTATACTTTCTTTCCATAGGATTGTAGAATAGGACTCTTGTTTTTCCTTTTTCAATAAAATCATCCCTCTTCTGTTAGGAGGCGAATGATAGTTTAGTTTGTGTTATTCTTCTTTCTTCACGATTAATAAAATATTCATTTTCTTCATTTCTTGCATTTGCAGCTTATCTCTTCTATCTTCTATGGGTGTATATGGCATGAATATAGATCCTAGAGAGGATGTTCCCCTTGAGTTTGAACAACGAAGGGAAATGGAACATGCTCGACCTAATGTGGATGAATTAATATCAGTTGATTTAGGATCCGATGAATCACCTAAAATAATTAACATTGGGGCAATTCTGTCACCACAAGAACAAGAAAAATTGGTAGGATTATTGAGAGAGAACATAGAAGTATTTGCATGGTCGTAAAAAGATATGCCAGGAATAGACACCGACATAGTACAACATTTTATCCTTACTATTCCGGGGGTTAAGCCAGTTAAGCAGAAGTTGAGGAGAATGAAGCCGGAGTGGGCACTAAAAATCAAAGATGAAGTAGTGAAGCAGATGAAAGCTGGATTTTTCCAAGTAGTGGAATACCCCGAGTGGTTAGCTAACATTGTGCCAGTGCCTAAGAAGGATGAGAATGTTAGAATGTGCGTAGACTTTCGGGATTTAAACAAGGCATGCCCAAAAGATGATTTTCCATTGCCACACATAGATATCCTGGTAGATAGTACCGCCGGTCATGCACTATTATCCTTTATAGACGGGTTATCAGGTTATAATCAGATAAAGATGGCTCCTCTAGATATGGAGAAAACCTCCTTCATCACTCAATGGGGGACCTTCTGGTATCGAGTTATGCCTTTTAGCCTAAAGAACGCTGGTTTTACCTATCAGAGAATGGCAACCACCTTATTACATGATATGATTCATAAGGAAGTTGAGGTGTATGTGGATGATATGATCGTGAAGTCTAAGGATCGAGAAAGCCATTTTGAAGCTCTAGACAAGTTCCTTCAAAGAATTAAGCAATATAACCTTTGATTGAATCCTCAAAAGTGCGCCTTCGGAGTAATTGCAAGGAAGTTATTGGGGTTTATGATCACTCAGAAAGGAATAGAGGTCGACCCGGGAAAGATCAAAGCCATCACGGAGATGCAGTCGCCAAAGACAGAAAAAGAGATTCGAGGATTCTTGGGCAAAGTTCATTTTATCAGTCGATTTATAGCACAATTGACCATAATTTGTGAACCCATCTTCAAACTTCTTAAGAAAGATGTGCCCACGAAGTGGAATGACGCGTGCCAAGAAGCCTTTGAAACCATCAAGAGATACTTGAGTAATCCGCCAATATTAGTTCCTCCGGTAAGGTGAGCCTTTGCTACTTTATCTAGCACTCACTGAAACTACGATGTGAGCTATATTAGCTCAGTATCTCCCAGAGTTCCGAAATGAGAAGGCGTTGTACTATTTGAGTAAGAAGATGATTGACTATGAGGTTAAATACGACGCATTAGAGAAGACATGTGTGGCATTGGTGTGGGTTATCCAAAAGCTCCGCCATTACATGCTGTCTTTTCAAGTGCAACTCATTAGTCGCATGGATCCCCTGAAGTACTTATTGGAGAAGCCAGTATTATCCTATAGATCAACCCGTTGCTTATTGTTATTATCAAAGTTCGACATTCAATACATGGTGCAGAAATCAGTAAAAGGGAGGGCGGTGGCAGAGTTTCTAGCAGAGCATCCATCGTCAGTAGAAAGACCGTCTGAGTACCATTTCCCCGACGAGTAGATTCTAGAAGTAAGTAAGGAGCCTTGGAAAGTTTTCTTTGATGGGGCTCATAATAAGAGAGGATGTGGAATAGGCGTGTTGTTGGTCACACCGGAGAATAACTTGATACCATTATCTGTCAGGTTATCCTTCGATGCTACTAATAATATAGCCGAATATGAAGCCTGTATCCTAGTATTGGAAGCTGCCTTGGAGTTGGGTGTGAAAGAATTAGAAGTATATGGAGATTCCGCCCTAATCTTATGTCAGACTAGAGGAGAATGGAAGACTCGGGATAAGAAGTTGTTACCCTACCATGAATACTTAGAGACTTTGGTAAAAGAATTCCGTCGAATTGACTTCTTTTATTTGTCCAGATTAAAGAATAAGTTTGCGGATGCCTTAGCCACTCTAGCATCCATGGTAGATATCCCTAAAGATGAAGGTGTAACTCCTCTCATTATCGAGTCACGGGAAGAGCCAGCCTACTGTTGTGTTATCCAAGAAAGAGAGCCGAATGATGGAAAGCCATGGTACTATGAGATCCAGCAGTTTGTAGAAAAAAGAGAGTATCCGAAAGAGGCGTCATTTGTAGATAGAAAGACCATAAGAAGGTTAGCCAGTCAGTATATTCTGTGTGGGGGAAAGCTGTACCGGAGATCACACGATGGAGTACATCTGTTGTGCGTCAATGAACAAGAAGCTGAAAGGATAGTGTTGGAAGTGCATGAAGGGGCTGGGGCTCCGCATATGAATTAATGGATACATGCTAGCTAAGAAGATCGTGAGATTAGGGTATTATTGGTCAACCATGGAGAGGGATTGCCATCTACATGTCAAGAAGTGTCATAAATGTCAAGTGTTTGCAAGTGAAAAACATCAACCCTCGATGCCACTCACTACCATGTCTTCGCCATGGCCATTTGCAGCATGGGGCATAGACATCATTGGCAAGGTAACTCCCGCAGCATCAAATGGACACGAGTACATCCTGGTCGCCATAGATTATTTCACCAAATGGGTAGAAGCTGCATCCTACAAGACATTGAATGCCAAGCAAGTAGCAAGATTCATACAGAATAATATCATCCATCGATATGGAGTGCCCCACGAGTTCATCTCTAACAATGGACAACATTTCCGAAAAGAAACCGAAGCGCTCCTACAAAAGTATAGTATCAAGCATCACCGCTCATCTCCCTATAGACCACAGACAAATGGGGCTGTTGAAGCAGCAAATAAGAATCTTAAGTCGATCTTGAAGAAGACCACCGAGACTTACAATGACTGGCATGAGAAATTACCATTAGCACTGTGGGGATATCGTACTTCCATTAGATCATCGACCGAGGCTACACATTTTTCGCTCGTATATGGAATGGAAGCTGTATTGCCTATAGAGTTAGAGGTCCCGTCGTTAAGAATTGCCATGGAGAGTCAACTGGCAGAGGTAGAATGAGTAAGGAACAGGTATGAAGAGTTAACTCTACTAGATGAAAGGCGATTGAAGGCACTTTACCACATTCAGGGTTATCAAAGAAGAATAACCAAGACGTTTGGTAAAAAAGTGAAGCACAGAGGTTTGAAGAAAGGAGATCTAGTACTAAAGGAGATCCGAGCACCGATCCACGACCCGCGAGGAAAATTCAAACCCACATGGGTAGGCCCTTACATCATCAGAGAAATACTATCAGGCGGAGCTGTGAAGATTGCAGACATTGACGGGAAAGAATTCTCTCAACCTACCAATTTGGATCAATTGAAGAAGACCACATATAAAAATAAAAAAAAAATAGCCCGCTAGGTAGAAAACCCGAAAGGGCTGCCTAGGCAAAAGTTAGGGTATTTAAATAAAAAAAATAATAATAATAAAAAAACCAAGCTCGCTAAGTAGAAAACCTGAAAAAGCTGCTTAGGCAAAAGTTAGAGCAAGTAAAAAAAAAAAACAAAAAAAAGTGGACTTCTTCAATTTGATTCATGAACTACGAAGACCTGATTCCCCAAATATCACAAAGAGTTAAGGAAAAATGACGAAGAATGCATCAAGGACGGGGATACGTAGGCAGCCCATAAAGTTACTTTGGGTGCGGTCTATTTCTTGTAAAAACATCTAGAGTTTGGTTCAATTGTAAGTATTAAGGGATACTTGTTGAGATTTTAATAAAATTGATATTTATTCATCCATAAAAGGTAGAAACCTTTTTAAAGATCTATTACATGCCATATGTGTCCATAATTCCTACTTTCTTCAAATCTTACATTGCTTAGAAAAGTAAAATATATAATCAATAATATACTCTAAGTCCTTCTCACTCCGCAGGCTTGGGCTTCATTATCATTTTTCCTACCTCTCTTAGTTGTCCTAACTCGTGACGCATCTGGTGGAAGTGTTGAACTTGCTGACTGAGCTGCAACTTGAAGACCATAAACGAGGCTTTGAACCTTATCTTTCATAGCCTGCATCTTCGAACCCAAGTCTTGTTTAAGCCAAGCCTGATACTCCCCATCAAGCCTAAAAGGCCCATTGCAATCCCCTACCTGACTCATACATAAGCTTGAAGCCCATTTCTTCATAGCCCAAGATACCAAAGAAGGAGTAGCTGCTTCTACCCTATGAACATGCCCTTTGATAGGGAGGTCTGTTTGAGCACTACCCATCTGGCGAAGCACACGAGAAACCCAGTAAAATGATGTATGCTTTAGGCCCATAAGCTTCACCTGACTACATCTTGAAGTGTGTAGTACATACTCTTCACCACAGTCCCATATAGCCACATGCCACTGAATATCTCTCCAAGTCAAAGAAGAGAAGAAGATGATCATATCCTGAATCGAGCGACGCTCAAGAAACAAAAGCTTACGTGAACAGTAGTTGTGGGATAAGTGTTTAGGCCCATCACAAGGAGTAATCAGCTTGAGTCTCTCAGCCAACCACATCTGAAGAAGAATGGGGCTACCCCTAATGGAAGAAGCAGAGTTGGAATGAAAGTGGTCAAGCCCATTTAGAGTTTCAGCTAGCACCAGAGGGAAGATGTTATGAGACTTCGACAATGGCAGAATGAGTTCACATGTTTCAATGGGTATGAAAATAGTTCCATTCGAAATAAGAAAACAACCCACTATGCATAAGGCGAGTGCGTACTGGGTAGGCCTATGAAGAGCTAGTGGTTTTCTCCCTTCCCTTAAGAAAAATGAAGCTAGTTTAAGAAGATCAATGGAGTCTTCGTGGATATATGAAGAAGCTTCCCTAGGCGAGAGTTCAAAGAGAGAAGAAAATGTTTGGAAATAACCCCAACGAATGGTAGGAAAGATGAAATGACGATTAACATAGATATTCATCAAGGCACAAAACTCTTCAAATAAAGGACATACCTCTTCATAGTTGAAGCGAAACACATGAAGATCAGAGTCCCAGAAGTGGATCACAGAGTTGAGAAGTTTGTCTTTAAGTTTCACATGACAAAGAAAGAACCACGAAGTCAAGCCGAATCGTGCGAACATCCTCTTGTCTTCTGCCCGCATTCTCGCTATGAATAGGTTGATGATCAACTTGAGAGCTTCCATTGTGTTTAGTTTGATGAAAGTGAGCATAGAGGTGTGTTTTTATAGCTTTTTGTCAAAGGAATCGAGTTAGAGGCGAAATAGAACACTCAAAAAGTTAAAAAACGTCAAAGTAATCAAAAAATCGGAACCAGGGTTGATGAATATCCCCCAAAGGACGGCCAACCGTCCCCTAGGGACAGCCAACCGTCCATGGAGGGATGGTCATCCATCCCTGATCTCAATTTTTGACCAATTTTGACTTTTTTGAGATTTTTAGACTCCCGGTTTGACTTTTCGCTCAATTTTTGTCAGTTTTGACCTATTTTCGGGTTAAAATTGAACCAAAAAGCAATTGAAACATATTTTTATTCTCATTAGGATAAAATTACATAATAATTAGGGTTTTTAGTACATATATAGAGAAAGAATTACATAGAAAAACCTAAGCAGGCCTCCTATAGGCCTAACAGTACAAAATCATCTCCGCCAGGATGATTTCCTCGTTCCCCGTGAACCCGATGCCTCGTGATCCTCTCTCGATCCGTGGCGCTCCTGTGAAGCCAAAGCTTAGGTGAGATTGGTAAAGAATGAAATCACCAGTGATTGAAAGAATAGAGAGAAAGTTACCTGTGCAGCTATGTTTGCATTATGTGCATCAAGATTCATACTTTGAAGTTCCCCAGTCAATGATGCACTATATGCCAACAATTCCTCAGCATATGGTACAGGCACCTGAAAGGTCAAAAGATTCAAAATGATAAGAGAAATAAAGCTACATATGATAGAGGGTGAAAGTATGACAATTACCGAGGTGTAAGAATGATCAATATGTGGATATTCGTTATAAGGCACTCGAGTGATTGTTCGTTGAACAAAGCTACCATCCTCAATAACTTGCACCTGCAAGGGACATGTGGCAAAGAAGGAGCAGAGGATGAAGACTCGCCCTCTGTAGGAGCCGCAGTAGCTGTAGGGTGAGAAGTATGTCCTCGGGTTCGACGACCCTGCCAAATAAGGTTCGACGACCCTGCCAAATAAAGAGATATGAGGAATAATGTATAGAAAAGAGGCAAGGCTATCAAGAGAAAGTTTGATACCTCAGTAGGGGGAAATCTCGATACTAAGGGACGCATCAGATAGTGCTGACAGAATGAACGATAATCCTCATGCGGACGATGGAAAGCATCCGCAAATACACCAGCCATGGCGTCTGCTAAGGCATCGTCTGTCAACCTATCAGTATGCCTCATAGAGGGAGGAGTTGCATGGGGCACACGAGCAACTGAATAAGACCCACAAAGCTGAGCACGCACTCTTTCCCCAAGGTACCAATACCTACCAGAAGGCCCCTCAAATAGAATTCTCTTATGTGACATCTCAATCACAGAGTTAAGTTGAACGTGCATGATACCCCTCCAATGACGCCAAGGGTTCCACTTAACCTGAGGACAAGGTATATTAGAGAAAGCTTGAGCATTAAGAAAGGAAAGCAGGAATAAAGATGGTTACCTTATTGGAATGCAATCCTGCAAGAAAAGCACGACTGTAAGCGTAATCATGCCTATGGGCAATGGCAGTCACTCGCCGATCCGGGGCATATCGAGCAAGGGTTGGCCAAGAAAGGTCATTAGCAATCAAAGTAAGGCTATTCAAGTCGAGGTGCTTATGAGCCCATACCTGCAGAATATGTGCATTGTTAGAAGATAAGTAGAGGGAAGTTTATGATATTTTCTTAAAATAAGTGAGTATAACTCCCAGACAAATCCCATGCCTCCAAAGTCAGTGCATACCCCTAGAGACCGATAGCACATGGTCCTATACATGGTGGCCAAGGCAGCGCCACCCCAGTTATACTGAGGAATGGTATCAATATCCTCCAAACTAACAAGGAAGCCTAGAGGTGCCAAATCAGCAGTGCCTGCAAAAAGAGTGCATGAAAATAGGTACAAAAGGAAAGCCCGCACGATGTGGTCGGGATCTTCCCCTTCAGGCATATTGCTAAATGTGGTAAGAAGAGTGTTTCGGCGAACTGATCTCTTCACAATATCAATATCGCCTGCCCCAAGAAAGGTATCCAAATAGGTCAAGTTCTTGCTTGCATCATTATAAGAATCCAAAGGACGGCCCCCAATGGAAAGTCCTATGATCATGGTGAAATCAAGAGGAGTCATAGTCATCTCCCCAAACTCGAAGTGGAATGTATATGTGGTGTCCCACCAAAGCTCGGATAAGGCCATCAGAGCCTGTCTGTCCATAGTATCAACCCACAGTGAGTCGATAAAGTCTCCAAAACCAAGCCTTCGGATAGTGGCTTTGACGTATGGTTGGAGGGTATCCATCTTAGCCCACCATCCAATAATGCCCTGTAAAGAGGACCGAGTCCTGATGTCGAACTCTGGCCGTAAAGATAAAGATTAATGGATTAGAGGTATAAAAATAAGTTATACTAATTCTTTGAATCAAGAATACAAAATTAACTCACAAAATGACACATTTTCAAAAAAATGTTCAAATTTTATTTCTCAAATGGTTTGACAATTGTGAGTAATTCAAAAAAAAAAAAAATACCATAATTAATGTAGTTAATTTTGGTATTTTCAATTTTACATCAAGAATTAGCATAATTCATTTAAAATGCCATATGACTTCTTTTCATGAAAATTGAATTTGAAATAAAAATACCAAGAGAATGGAATTTTGAAAATCATGAAATAAATACTTAGCATAAAATCATTTAAAAGTCATGAAAATGACACTTTATGCAATAGTGTTTTGAAAACTAAGCTAAGTCTTAATTCATGCAAATTTTTGATATGTGCATTACTTAAAGTATTTTGAAAATTTATCATGACATGATTATTTTAAAAACATTTGAAAAAGCATGATATGAGGAATTGATTTGAAAAATTGAAAATTGCCCCCTTTAGGCATTTTATCAAACACTTAGTGTGCACATTTTTGAAAATGATTATGAAAACTTGTCATGATAATTCAAAAATATTCAAATGATGTTTGAAACACATTTAAATCATGACATGAGAAGTGATATGATGAATTGCTTTGAAAAAATTGAAGTTGTCTACCTTTAGGCATTTTATCAAACACCTAGTATGCACATTTTTGAAAATGATTGTGAAAACTTGTCATGAAGTTTTTAAAAAAGTATCCAAATGATGTTTGAAACATATTTGAATCATGGCATGAGAAATTTAAATCAAAAAAATCAAATTCTAGTCTTTTGGGAATTTTATCAAACACTTGGTGGGCAACATTTCAAGCTTGTGAAGCTAGTGAAATGGGGCTCCCAAGCTTTGCCAAATACAAATTTCATGAACACAAGTCATCAAACAATATCCAAATATCAATATTGAAGCATCTAGACATCAATGATTCAATGAAAGAGCATGGAAAGTAAGCTTACCTCTTGAAGAGTGTGGATGTGAGAGAGATAATCATTAGGTTCCAATAACAAGCTTGAGTTGTTGGGATCATGAGAATGTGCTTTGTAGCTCTTCATCTTCATATATGGGTACTTTGATTCATACCTATTTGCCATGAGTATAGGTAGAGGATGAACTTGAAGAAAATGGGTATATGTGTATTTGGATCCCCAAATTTGAAATGCAAGGATAAAATCCTAGGTTTTTGATTCACAAATTGAGGTGAGTAGCAACACTAGAGGTGTTTGGAATTTGATTTAGATGAAATAAAATCAAAATTGATAGATTTTGAGAGAAATTGGAAAATCCTAGAGAGAGAAGGTCTCAAATTGAACAAGGGTTGCATGAATGGATGAATGAGGATCAAACCACCTAAATAAGAGGCTTTAGGCTCGGGTGGCCGTCCACCAAGGGAAGGCTGGCCGTCTACCTTGGACGGTTGGCCATCCTTGGTTGGATGGTCATCCATCCTTGAGCCCAATTTTGACTTTTTGTGGATTTTGGAAGCCCATTAGGCCCAATTTTGACCATTTTGGCCTATTTTGACCAATTTTGACTCATTTTCTTTCAAATTTTGATTTAAGAAAGTGCATTTGATCAATATTGAATGATATTTGATGATTGAATGAGGAATAAAGAGGATTTGGTGCATACCAAAATGAGAATTGAGAGATTGTGCATATGAAAATTCACATGAAATGATGAATTTTTGGTTGAAAACCATGAGATATAGAAATGAATGAATGAAAAGATTGTGTAAACAAGTTTGTAATCATGAAATGGTTATGAATACATTTGATTTAGTGAGCTTGTGAGACCCATGAAGGGAATTATAGAGGTGAGTGAACCCATGAAGGAGGGGCTAATGAGAAAAGCCCATTTTGGAGGCCCAAATTCATAAGTCTTTGTGAAATTGATGAAATATACATGAAATGTATATAAGAATGATATGTGAATGATATTAAGATATAATATTATGATAATTGGAAATGCAATTTCCAAAAGGATTGAAAATCCTTAAGTTGACTAGAAATGAAATTTCTAGTGATGAGTCGAAGACTCCTAAATTTTTTTATAATAATTGGAAATGCAATTTCCAAAAGGATTGAAAATCCTTAAGTTTACTAGAAATGAAATTTCTAGTGATGAGTCGAAGACTCCTAAATTTTTTATAATAATTGGAAATGCAATTTCCAAAAGGATTGAAAATCCTTAAGTTAACTAGGAATGAAATTTCTAGTAATAAGTCGAAGACTCCCAAATTTTTAATGATAATTGGAAATGCAATTTTCAAAAGGATTGAAAATCCTTAAGTTGACTGGAAATGAAATTTCTAGTAATGAGTCGAAGATTCTCAAATTTTTAAGATAATTGGAAATGCGATTTCCAAAAGGATTGAAAATCCTTAAGTTGACTAGGAATGAAATTTCTAGTAATAAGTCGAAGACTCCCAATTTTTTTATGATAATTGGAAATGCAATTTCCAAAAGGATTGAAAATCCTTAAGTTGACTAGAAATGAAATTTCTAATGATGAGTCGAAGACTCCTAATTTTTTTATGATAATTAGGAAATGAAATTTCCAAAAGGATTGAAAATCCTTGAGATAACTAGAAGTGAGACTTCCAGGAAGAGAGAATTTGAAGCGAAGCTTTCAAAATAATTTTGATAGTTAAGTAATTGGTTTGATTATCCCTATTTTGTTGTGGCAAAAATGAGATGTCTTTTATTTCGTTGATATTCACTGGCGAAGCCATGAACATCAACGAGGGGCTTCTGTAGACATCCATTTTTGACCATGAGTATGGTCATGAATGGTTGCCTATGTTTAGAAATAAGATAGGGTGTCAAAACCCTAAGTTGCCAGTTTTACCCTTTGTGGGTAATTAGGTAGAGGGCATTATCGCATGTAGGTTTTTAGGTCAGATTGAGTCGGTTCTTTTTGCATTAGGTTTTTAGAGAGTCTAGGAACATCCCAGCAAAATTCCATGGCGTTCTGAGCCAGACTTGATAGAAAATAAGACATTTTGTGGCTGAAGGGCAGTTTGGTCCTTTGAATCACAAAAGCCTTGAATGACTGTCGATCTTTTCTCGAATGGTCTCAAGGCTTTGGCATAGATATTCAAAGTGTGTTTGGTAGCTAAGTTGATCAGTGGCAAGATCTGTGGAGCTTTCTGGCTCATGATTGGCTCTTCGACCGGAAGCGACCGGGATTCGATATTTTTATCAAAACGAAGCCTTCAAAGGCTCCAAAACACTTTCCTAAAACATTTTAAAACTTGTTTCGAGAAGAAGAAATGATTTCAAAAGCAATCGGTTAGCAAATTTCAAAACCCTAAATTGGGCCCGACATGCCCTAAATAGCTAATCGGTCGACTTTTCCCTAAACCTTTGACCTTGGTCAATGCATTTTCACTTCAAACATTTTTTAAAACATGGAGAATCGAATCACGATCATTTCGGCGCTTGAATAGTCAAATTTGGACTTAAAACGGGCCTGAAAAGCCGAAAAAAGCCGAAAAAAGCCGAAACCGGGTCAAAACGGGCTGAGATAGGCCCACACAGGCCAAAAAAGGCATGAGGGATCGATGGCCGTCCACCTAGGGACGGCCAACCATCCATGAAGGATGGCCAACCATCCTAGAGTGGATGGTTATCGATCATTTTTGCCAAAAATGCATATTTTAGAGTTTTTTTCCCGCCCGGACTCTTCCAAGCCCTGCCATGTGTCCAGTTCGGCCATGGGGACTTTTGGATGAGTATGAACACCTTGTAAGGCTGGTTTTGAGCCCTTAGATCACTCCTAAGAGATTTAAACTCAGCCATTGATCAAACTCAGGCCTCCCTATAAATAGAGGGCCCTGAAATCAGTTTTAATACACAGAAAAAAGCTTTAGAGAGCTAGCTTAGAGAGTAGAGGCTTGAGCAATTGCACAAGCTTCCCCCATAGCACTCTAGCTTAAGTTTTAGAGTCCTTGAGGTCCTTGGAGTCCTTGGAGCTTAAGGAGAAGGCTTGGAGCTTGAGGAGAAGGCTTGAAGCAAGGAGGCAGAGAAAGAGGTTAGTAGTTTTTCTTTATTATTATTATTATTATTATTATTCTTCTTCTTTAATCATGCTAGATTAAGTTTTATTTCTTTAAGTATGCATAGGATTTATTTTATTATTAGTATGCATGCATAGGATATAGTTCATTGTTAGTATGCATAGTTTAGGTTTTTATTAGTATGCATGATAGGCTAGTTTATTTTTAATATATATGCATATTTCTTTTCTTCTATTCTTCTTTAATCATATCATATTAGGATTGGTTATTTAGGATTAAGTTCATGCATGTTTAAGTCTTTTAAGTTAGTAATGAAGTTAGGTTAGTTTATAAATCATATGCTAGTATTGTTAGGATGGATTTGTGTTGTTTATATTAGGTTATTAATCTATTTAAGTTTAGTATTAGTATTATTCTCATCATAGTTTATTTTTATCATTTGGGATGTTTGATTGATATATAAAAATATGTTCGAGGGAGCATGCAAAGGTGAGTCCCTTCCCTTGTGGTCAAAATACTATGTATGATGATAGTTTTAATATGAATATTAGGTTGCATTTAGTGCATTCTTTTACTATTTTTATTCATTGTTTTTAAGGTTTTAAATACACTTTTTGATCACTTTTAAATCTGTCCATAGGTTTAAAGTGACCTAAAAGTGCATTAAAACTCATTTTTTTAGTCCTAAATGAACTTAGAAATATACCTAGGTTCCCATAGCTAACCTATATTGCATTTAGGACACTTTCATGCATTAATTACACTCTTGGTTGCATTTTTTATTTATTTTCCAGAAATTCCAGCATGCATTATGTTGATATTTAGGATTGCTTAGATGAACTTAAGGTGTAGTTAGGGACTCTTAGGTTAGGGAAGCCACTTGGCTTCACTTAGGACTCCTCTTTGTTGTAAAAACTACATCTAAAGAGGAATTTTAACTTGTTTAGAAGTCTATTTTTGAGAGTTTTCAAATGAAAATTAAAGAAGTTGTTTTGGGATGAAACTCCCATTTTGAAAGATGAAGTATTTTAAACAAACACTAAGTCTCGAAGATAGAGTCTTAGATAAGGAAGAATGCCTTCAAGGATATAGTTCATTACAATAGGAGAGTCCTAGGGTAATCGAACTACATGGACTTTGATATTTGTCAAGCAATTGATAAGGTACGTAGGCAGTCAATAGGACGCAAGTCCAATCTTAGGTTAACTTCTAGTCTCCTAAGATCCTTAGGATTGTGTATACTTTTGTACTATGTATTATTATTATTATATATTATTATTCATATTTTGTGATTGATTAGATATACTAGGATTGTTTGGAAAAGATTTTGATAAAGCCAAACTTAATTAGGAGACCTTTAATTAGGGCGAAGTGGGTGCCTATAAGGAGTTCCTTGGAACCTTCCCACTTCGTAACCTAGCCCCCGAATCCAACTTTGATTCAAAAGACCATGCTTTTCCAAAACATGGGGTCAATGTTTTATTGAAAATAAAACTCTTTTTTGTGGTTTCCTTGTTCCCTAAAAATAAGGTGACGACTCCTAGTTTTTTATAAACTCTCATCTCTTTTTCAAAAATCCAATCTTAAGTGGATAATAGAGAAGGATAAATGTGGATAATAGAGAAGGATAAATTGAGACGGATAAACATCATCCACAATCCACTCAAGATAGATGCCCCCCAAGAGTGAACGAGAGGCCTCCCGATCCAGGTTGGCTTGTTCACAGATTGGCGACTCCACTGGGGATGTCGAGGGCTAAACTCCAATTAATTATTTTTGGACTTTTCAATTTCGTAATTAATAAAATCAATCATTTGCATTTGTATGACTGTGTGACTTTAATTCCTACATTGTGTGCGCATTGACTCTGCATGATTAGGACGTTGTATGCTATAGCCAACGATGAGCCTAGCCCTGGGCCCGGTTTCTTTGACTCTCGGGTTCCATGTATGCGAAAGCCATCACCCTTCTTGCCAAGTACCCTCGGGTATATCAAACGGACCAATCATGTACTGTTGGACCCACGCGGCATTCCTAATGTCACATATGGTTAGGTATATCGATTGGACCGAGCATGTAAGGGACACTCAGCCTACCCTTTGCATTAGTCCATATAGATTGTCTCTGTAGGACACATACCATACGTCACTTTTTAGCAGATTATTGTAATGTTATGCTACCGGATTTACCCCCCGGTTTTGTCTGAGCCATGATTGTGAAATGTGTAGAACCACTAGGACCTGGATCTGTAGGACTAGGCCTTTATGAAATGCCCTAAACTCTTAAAGGATGTGTCCTCAAAGAGTAAAGGTACCTAATAAAGACTAGTACCCTATAGGTTCATGGACTTAGGCCCGTGGTAGTGTTATGCTGTCCAAATAGCAATGTATGTCTTTAGGCCTTATGAGATATGAGATATAAGACTGGGCTTTAGGCCCATGTCCTTTGGATACAAGGTCTAGATCCACTGTGAGTTTAGGATGTGGGATTTAGGCCCATGTCAATTGGATAGAAGATATAAGCCTGTGGTAAGATTGAGATGTGAGCTGTGAGCTATGAGAAGGAGATTCGTACTCAGGCCTTAGGCCCCTTTTTCATAAGATAGAATGTGAAGGTTGATCTATAGGCTTTAGGCCTATACTTTTGTGAGCATGTGAGATTGTCCTTATTCATCCCTTTTCACACTGGAAGCTCTTAGTTGATTCAAACATTTTCCCTTTCCCAGCATTCTGGCTTGGCGTCGTGATTCTAGCGGTCTGTTATTTAAAGGTCTACCTGTCGATTCAAAGATGTCTAGTAATGAGGATCATACCCCCATCGCCATTGGGACCAATGGAAAGACAACTGATGAGAAGATTGAGGCACTCTTAAAAGTGGTCCAAGAGTTAGTTCACCAGAAAGAAGAGGAGGATAAGGTGCGAGCCCGTACTAATCCCTTGTTTGAGAATGTCGATGAAGAGGAATGTTTCCTTAGGCCTAAAACAATCGCTGAGCCCACTAGGCCCGGTGCAGAATTTGTTCAGCCTGTTGATCTGGAAAAAGAGTCCAAACCCAAGACCCCTACTTTCTTTTCCACTGAGCCCATACTATTTAGTAGTAAGGTGGAAGCCCTGGAAAAAGCCTTGAAAGGTATTAGGAAGTCTGATGATCTGGTAGACATGTCGTCGTTGTCTCTGTTTCCTAAAGCCTGTATGCCCACTTATTTCAGAATGCCCAATTTAGAGAAGTTTGATGGAATGGGTTGTCCTAAGACCCATCTGAAGATGTACGTGAGAGCCATGCACCCACGAGGGGCTGACGATGACCTGCTAGCCCAAATGTTCCATGAGACACTGGCTGGATCTGCTCTGAAATGGTTTTTGTCACTGGATGAGTCTAAAATGAAGACATGGGAGGATGTATGCACTGAGTTCAGCAATCATTACCGGTATAACACAGAAGTTGATGTCACTAGGAGAGACTTGAAGACTATTAAACAGGAATCGAGGGAAACTTTCTCTGCCTTCCTCACCCGCTGGAGAGCCAAGGCTTCAAAAATGGCTAACTGCCCTGAGGAAGAAGAACAAATCCTCATAATAGTGAAGAAGTTGATCCCAGTGTATCATAAGCACATGTTTTTCCAATATCTTCCAAATTTCTGAGCTCTAGTCCCTGCTGGTACTCAAGTGGAGGACGCTCCAGCCGATGGAGCTCTCCGAACCGATGAACCCTACAAAAACCGCCAACCTGTCATCAATGGGAAGACTATCGAAGTCAATGCCATATCTCAACCTACTCCATTTACCCAACCCTTTTCTTTAGGAAATAAGCTATCCAGAAAATTCACCGAGCTCTATATGCCATTGGAAAAAGTCTTTGAGAAATTAAAAGCTCGAGGCTTGCTTCAACCTCTGGAACCCAGACCTACACCCAACCCATTACCCAAAAACTACAATGAAAATGAATACTGCCATTTCCATCATTCCAAAGGCCATACTACCAACCGTTGCTTCCGTCTCCGCCATGAAATCCAAGACCTCATAGACAATAAAACCATTTCCCCACCTTCTCAACCCAATGTCACCCAATATCCACTTCCTACCCATGCAGTCCCACCACCAGCAAATATCAATGTTATCCATGCCGACCCTTATGTCCATTGTGAGCCTATCTGCCCTCACCCTTCATTCCCTACTTCCATAACTGAAATGTTTCATCACTGTCAAGCCCATGGGCTCATTACCCCCTACAAGCCAAAATCCAAAAAGCTCTACTGCCTATACCATGCCACCTATAGCCACGACACGAAATCTTGTGATACATTGCGGAATATAGTACAAGGGTTCATTGATCAAGGTCTGATTGAAATCCCTCAACCCTTCACTAGCCCAAGGGGGCTTTATCGTTCATGGATACAGTTTGAGAAAGATACATTCATAGGTTTTAGTTCGAATGGGCTTCCCAAGCCTCGTAAAGTGGATTAGTCGTCAAATAATAGTACTAGTCAGTGGGCTCTCAAAAAAAGATTTGAAGCTAGAGATCCTTGTGTGGATTTGTTGACAGAAATAAAGGGGAGGTTTAGTTTCTATGTTCTCTGCCCTGAAGATTCTTGGGAAGCTAAGATGACAAAGATTGAACCCATTAGACCTAAGGCTAGAACCAAGAAAGCCTTCTTTAAGACTGGGACCAGCCAATGGGAGTTGCGAAAAACATATGAGGCCGGAGATCCCGAAGTAAGCCTATTGGGAGAACCTAGTGGAAAGTTCGACTTCTATGTCCTTTACCCTAAGATGGAGAAGTCCACCTTTAAAGAACCTATGGCTCCTGCTGGTTGGGGTGATAACCCTGGCTCACTTAAAGAAGACGTTCTCATGGCTCAGGTTGAACCCAAAGATCCAAACCTCATCCGTTTTGAGAAAGCTAGCCAAAGTATCATTAGGAAATATTTCACAACCAAGATCACCGATATGAATGGGGACACCCATTATCGAATTGTCTATCCAAGGCAACCATGGGTCACCCAATATTTCGGATCAAGTTCAACTTCTGCCGAGTCTACCATAGATGATGGGTCAGAGAATAAGATTGATATTATAGAGTGGGAAGATTTGATGAACACACCCGAAGAGATAGCAGATATTTGGGCCAATGATGAGGAAGATGTTAACCATGTCACTAGAGGAGGTCGTCATTTTAAGCCCGCAAACTTGGAATCCGACAATCCTTTGGGAGAGTTAGAGAGATCTCAACATACCGAAGTTCAAGAGGAAGAGGAAGAGATACTAAAACAGCTTAAGTGGACTCAAGCCAATATCGCCATCTGGGGACTTTTAATGGCTTCTCAAAAGCACAGGCAGACAGTACTCAGGCTACTCAACCAGGTTCAGATTCCCATCGATACTTCACCCGAGGGTTTAGTCAGTTTGGTCAGTCCAGTTCAGCATGGGCAGTCAATATCCTTCACCGAGTCAGACCTTCCGAAGAAATGACATCATCATTTACAGGCTTTGTATGTCACGGTGGATACTATGGGCAAGAGAATTCCTACAGTGTTAATAGATAATGGGTCAGCCTTGAATGTGTGTCCCCTCAGCACCGCCACTTCCTTAGGCATCGAACCAT
>JAESVK010062740.1:0-18780 GCA_017140935.1 Hamamelis virginiana
AAAAAAAAAAAAAAAAAAATTCCCTGAAGCTAAACGCATCTGGTTCCTAATGCCTCATCATTGTTGTTAAAACATTTGTTTTTTTCCTCCAAGTGCTTTCTATTTTGCAGTCAAGGTTCATCCGATTTCTCCACAAAGAGTTATAACGTAGTCCATGCACCATGCGTACATTGACAAGTCTTAAAACCAGGTACCATTTGTAGTGTTGACAGCCGGCGACTGGTGGAGTTGTGGTCGATCACCAGTACATAGCTGCAGAGAGAGCTAAAGATGAAGATGCTCCATGTTGAAGTGCAGAGAACAAGGTACAAAGAGAGTGCGAGGGAGAGGGAGAGGGAGAGAGAGGAGAGAGGAGTAAAGGGGGACAGTGGAAGGGGAAAGTAACTTTTGGCCGGTGAAAAAGTTGCTTATTTTAAGCCATTGGACGGGGTTTCATTTTTAATGGATGGTGAGATTAGTGCAGGACCTATATATATATATAGTCACGTACAAAAAGTGATAAGAAAGTAAAGTCACTGCGTAGGAGTTAATTTATGAAGGCCATCCTAATTAAATGGTGCTAATCAAATTGTAAATTCATATTAGTAAGATAGAAGGCCGCCATGCACCACCATAAACAGTGTTGTTTTAAGTATAAATTTGTGCAGTGGTTAGATATAGTTAAATACAAGTGATTAGATATAGTTTATTTCTAATCACAAATATCTGAACAAATTCTTATATATATTGGGACGGCTACTTATTTTATTCTTTTGGTTAAAATTATAATTTATAAAAACAAAAATGTGATTGATGATCAGGATAGATGGTCTAACAAGAAAATGATAATGATATAACAGTACATGGTACGGGATCCTGTACACTCATGAAGTGGGTGCCACCGTGCCATTGTAAAAAGAGCTCCATTCACTTGACTACATGACCGGATCCTTAATATTTTGGTGTCTTGATAGACTTAGGGCATCTCCAATAGTGCATCCATTTTTTTTCCTTCAAAAGCCAAATTTTGAAGGAAAAAGGTATTTTTTTCATTTTTGGCTTTGGCTTTGAATGGAGTTGCTCCAATAGTGCATCCATTTCTTTTTGGCTCAACCACCTTCTTTTCACTTCTACCCTTATTCTTTTTTATCAATTACATCAACTACCCTTCATTCATTTGCAAGACTCCAACTACCATTATTTTGATTTATCAATAAACTTTTAATATTAAATTGATATTATGAAATTAATAAAAAATAATTATTACATATTTTTCATATTGTTGTACATATTCCAAAAATAATAAAAGAAAAAAACTCAACAAAATTTTTTATAAATAAGAAAAAAAATTAAGACCCTGTATGGTTTGAAATTTATTTCGTTGTGCTGCCTGCCTGCAATTTTATTTTATTTTATTTTTTTATATCTCATTTGACCGAGACAAAATATCTCAGCCCTCCCTCAAACCATGCCTTCATCCCTCAAGCCCATATCTCGTCTTCTTGTTATCTCTCGCCGCGTTCCCAGCCAACTCCAAAACCTGCACACATACCAAGGACGGCGGCAAGATATTCAAGATATTCAAGGACGGCGGCGAGGTAGACTGGAGCGCCGGCGCCAACACGATCGGCGTACTTGCCGGCTTTGAGGAAGCGAGCGATACGGCCGACGGGAAACTGAAGGCCGGCTTTGCTGCTGCGTGAAGTGGCTTTCTTCGCCGCACCGGAGCCCACTGACTTTCCCCTTCCGGCCATCTTTGAAGAGAAGGATTTTGGAGTGATTGAAGGAAGAGAATCGGGAGAGGGAATACAGTAGAAAAGAGGAATGTTTGAGATCAAAGCCAAATCTGTTTGAAAAGAGGAATGTTTGAGAAGAAAGGTATGTTTTTTTCCTCCTCTGCCTTCGGTTTTGGTTCATGAAATGCCTCTTTTTTTTTTCTTTTTTTTTTTCCTTCAGATTATGGGCATTTTGATTATTTGCAGTGAGATATTATATATTAATTTTGTTTGATTTATGCATGATTTTTTTTTTTTTGAGATTTATGTTGCTGTTTGTTTGCTGAGAAAATGCTGGGAAAGTGAGGGAAAGTGAGGGGAATCATCCAACGGTTTTGTTGGTTGATAGAGGGCAATATGGACTTTTGATTCATTTGCTGAGTTTGGATGCTGCTACAGTATCCTTCAAATTTGGGCAAATTTGAATACCTACTGTAGCTCCTTCAGATTTGGAGGAAGGGTTTGGATGCACCACTGGAGTGGTGTTTTTGCTTCAAAAGCATTCAAATTCGATTTGGCTTTGGCTTTGAATGCACCATTGGAGATGCCCTTATTACTCCAAAGGTATGCATGTATAATTTCACGAGTGCATAAGGAAATATACATTAGTCTGAAACTACATTTTATTTTAGAGGCAAATTTACTGTAAACTCCGTACACACCAATTGACAAAGGAAAATGTTAATTGTTCCGTATTCTCATTCTGTTTTTACTTCACGTCTGATGTGGTGTTTAATTATCACTTCATAAAACTCTTCGTTTTTATCTCATATTTATTATTGATAAAGATGAGATAATTTAGATTTCATATTTACTATTGATAAGATGAAATAAACATGAGATAATTTAGATGAGAATCTCGTCTTTTTTTCTTCTTCTTCTTCTTCTTCTTTGTTTCTGTGTGAGGAAGAGAAAGACAAAAACATAGGGGGAAAAAAATAGTGAAAAAATAAAATAACACAGTAAAAACGTTGCTTCCGAGTGAGAAACAACACAAAAAAACACAGGGGGGGGAAAAAAAACATAGTGAAAAAAAAAAAAAAAACGGTGAAAACCGAAAAAGCATAGTAAGAATAAAAAAAATAGATGGTGAAAACCTAAAAAACCATAGTGAAAACACAATGAAAATAAAAAATGATAATAATAATAAAAACATAGTGAAAACCTAAATTTAGGTGTTTTTACTGTGTTGGACGTTTTTACTACGTTGAGATTTTTTTCACTGTGTTGAGGTTTTTACTGTGTCCAACATTTTCATTATTGTACGGGAAATAGAAACGGGAAATATAGCGGGACTCATTAACAAATAGTCTTAAGAAAGGTAATATATATATATATATATATATATATATATATATATATATATATATATATATATATATATATATATATATATATATTTTTTTTTTTTTTTTCTATGGTAGAATTTACACCAATAGGATGAGAGAGACCTAATGACATGGAAACAGAAGAAAGTAGACAGGCTATGTTTTGGTGGAGTCTTTCGAAACTTTTTTTATAGTTGAAGTTTATTAAGTTTTGGGGAACTTGGCAAAAAGTCCAATTTAAAAAGATTTTACTTTTTTGAAAATATCTTTCATGCCAAAATTTAAAGAACTTTTTGCATGAGTTGGACAAAAATACCCATCATTCTCGAAACAACATTCAACGACACTTACAACTCCAACAACAATCATTACGGGAAAAAAAGAACACCAAAAAAAAAAAAAAAAAATACAGCATGAGTTGATTTTGATTTCGATTCCGTTCAACGATTCCGATTTTTGAGATCTCAACGACAAGAGAGAGTTTTATTTCCATTGAGATCCTTCCAGGATATTCCAAAGTCAATCCATTTTTTATATTGACAGTTTTGCCCTTGTTTGATAAGATTACAGTAATTGTGGTTTCCATTTAGAGTTTGTAATTATATGGGACTCTTTATGGAAAATTTTAGATTATATTTTGTTTTCATTAATTAGAGTTTGTTATTGTATTGATTTTTTATGAAATTTTTTTAAATTGCATTCATTTCAAATTTTGAATTATTAGTCTCATTTCTATATTTATTCTCAAAGAGTCCATTAATTAAAAGTCTAATAATGCAACTCACTTTTAATGGACTCTCTCTCTCTCTCTCTCTCTCTCTCTTCTTCTTTTCTTTTCTTTTTTTTTGGTTGAAAATCAAATTAGATGTATATAATACAGTTTATATAAATTTACTTATTTAAAAATATACGGCAATATACGCATCCAGCATGTGTATACACAAGTTAGGTAAATTTATTTATTTGAAAATCAATTTTAATGCATACAATATAGTTTATGTAAATATACTTATTTGATATACAACATTATGCGCATTCACCATGTGAATACGAGTTAGATAAATTTACTTGGTTGAAAATCATATTCTATGAGCAAGCCCAAATCCACATCGAGTGAGAGGGAAAAAATTATCCCAAAAGAAATTTTCCAAATCTAAAAAATATATATATATTTAGAAATATACTACATGTCCGAAGAAATATACCTAGCAAAGAAGTGAATTCGTGGACAATTTTGATTTTATTTTATCCCACATCGAGTAAGAGGGAAAAAAGAAGAACAAGGTATGGGTTATAAATGAAGCAGCCCGATTACTTCCAAAGCATACCTTTCTCGGCCTTTTGGCTAAGATCAAGTGTAGTATCTGTTCTTATCAGTTTAATATCTGATACGTGGGCCATCGGTCCACACGATATTAAATTTATTTTTTATGGGTAAGGGTCCATCACAATAGCTCGCTATTGGGATCCTTGAGCGTCGCCCTTGTGTTGCACTACTGCAAGGGCCCGGCGCATCTCTCCAAAACTAAACCAAAACCTGTCTTAGTCAAAAGGCTTGAGCTCTGTTCGGAAAAGCCTTTAGCAAGACGATATGTCTGACTTACTATTGCTTTAGCCAGTCCTTACCGCTGGCTACAGGCCCAATGATGGGCCTGTATTCTGTGAGCAAGCCCAAATCCACAGCTGTTGAGCCACTTTTGGGCCGGTTATTTTTCTCTACTAATAAAATTCCTCCTAAATTGCTACTCATCTATTCACTCGTAATGCCTGGACCTCATAGTATAAAATTGACCTCATAGTATAAAATTGAATCACGTGGTATAAAACTTGAGGACTTTGGTTTAAAATTGAATCACGTGGTATAAAATTCCTTTTGAAGGGGATTCGTCCTCATGGCTGCAACTACTCAAAGTAGTGTTGCCCTTTATTTTTCAAAAGTAAGTTCGTTAATCTTATGAAAAATGGAACCGAGAGTCCTTAAAGTTCCAATCCATAAAACAAAAGGGAGAAAAATATCTACAAATAAAATCTTCACGCTTCTTCAATTAAGGAGACAAAACTAGTAATGGGTATTTTACCAATTGACAAGGCCAAATTTCTGCATATTAACAGCTAGCATTTTGAGGGTGAACTTATTTCAACTCTTAAATACACAAACACAAGACCCTACTAGGGGGAATGTAGCTGCAAAATAACTAACACCCGAATGCGTTTTGAGTAATAAGTCTATCAAGACACTAAATTTCTGTTTCTATCAAAGGAAAGAAAAAAGAAAAGAAAAGATTCACTTAACAATAAATAAAAGAAAGAGAATGCCAGAAAGAAAAAAAAAAAAAAATTTCATGCACATCTTTATCATTTTCTTACTACACCATCTACTTTGACAACCAATATTCATGCACATCTTTTTGTTATAGTTTTAACCAAAAGTATATCAATTAACTTAGATTTCATCAGCACTTAAAACTTTGGTTAGTTTAATAGTTTTAACCAAAGGTGTCGGTAAAGTGAATACCAAAAAAAAAAAATGTCTGTAAAGCAAAGTGTAGTGTCTTCAATTTGGGCCAAATTTGGCCTTATCAATTGGTAAAATTACAGTGATCGGACCACTGGTTTCTTAAATACAGACTGATAAGCATTATATAGATATTTAATTTTTCACAGTTTGTACTTAAGAAACCAGTGGTCCGATCACTGTAATTTTTGGCATGCCTGTCATACATAGGAATAATATTAAATCCAACGGTCAGTTTTTCAAAATACCCATTTTATATTTTCCAAAAGGCCAAGTCCTCATCGGAACGGGACTATATATATATATATATATATATATATATATATAGAGAGAGAGAGAGAGAGAGAGAGAGAGAAGAAATGGTCCCTTGTTATTGATAATTGAACACATTTTTCTCAGGACAATCAGCTGGTAGCTAATTTGACGCCAACCTATACCGGTATATTAAAATAAAGGGCATTTTACGATAATAAACTTAAATTATTCAAATATTACGTAAATGAATCTGATCCAAAAATATTTACACCAAAGCACCTATGGTTGTTTTTGGACGGAAATGCCCTTTTGGTTAGGGATTAGGGATTCTTCAATAAGTTGGTGATCCAGTTTTAGGTTGGAGATTGGGGATCATGTGCTCCAATGAAAATTTTTCCAAAAGAGTCTTTTTGACCGTTATAATGTTTTTAGTATAGTTATATATTTTACATAAGGGTATTTTTATAATAAAAAAATATTAACATAAATACTTTTAGATCGAATTTATTTACGTAATATTGAAATAACTTACATCGAATTTCCTCACTGGAGAAAATGAATGACCATAAACAATTGTCCTAAAATCAAGAACCAAATTACTTTTGGCCGGCCATAACCAGTCAGGATGGTTCATTTCAATGAAAATGTGTTTTCCATCAAATTTTATTTTTGTTGGAATGTCCTCCTTCAAATTAGTTCTTAACTTATTGAAGTACCGCAAGATTCTGATAAAAAATTTTATAAAAAAAAAAAAAAACCCTTGTGCAGTGCAAGCCAGAAAACTCATATATTATATGTTTTTTTACTTTATTTTTCCAAACACTAAGAATAGTTTTATTCAAGATTGACACATTTGAGATCCCCTATTAGGAGAGAGGTAATCATGAAGTTCCTTAAACCAAGCAAGAAAATCATAGGAGTTTGATCCATCACACAGTCAACACTTCCTGGCAGCACTAACACCTATTTTATGCCCAAACAGAATGCCTTCCCTTGGTGACCGGCCGAGTTAGGGTTTTATCAATGTAGGGATTTTTTTTTTTCGCTGAACGATAACAACCTATCCCTAACTTAACAAATGAATGTCAATGTTTTTTTTCATATGCTCAAATATGAAGTCTCTTTCCCCTAAAAGGAGAAATATATGTCATTAAAGTATTTCCAGTGTATTCATATCATTTGATATGCCAATGTCAAAATTTGGCACCTTAAATGGTACCAAATGGATTAGTGCCAAATTTTGTCACATATGTGCTTTAACGCATTAATGACAGTATATTTTGGTATTTTCAATTTTTTGAAGGGAAAGTATGATATGGTACAAATGACAATTGTCATTTGAGGTACTAAATTTGGCAACCCTATTACCTATTGCCAAATTTTGGTACCTCAAATGATACATCTTTGGAGCAATTTATTTGGGTGTCAATGTCAAATTTTGACAATAGTAGTTCAAATGATATACCATTAAAGATGCTTTTAGACCAACATGTCATTTGCTATGTAGGGACACATAAAAACTCATTAGTAATATCAAATTTAATCTTATAAAATCTATAATTACAAGTGTCTAACCATATTTTTACATTAAAAGATATAGTTAGAGGAAAGAGACTCAAAGACCCAATCACACGTGACCTAAACACCTATTAAATTTAAATTTCTTTACTTTTTAAAAGAATATTAAAACTTTAAAATTAAAACTAATGTTTTAAAGGTTTTTCACAAATAACATAGTGGGGGCAATTTTAAAAATATTTAAAATTTCTAAAACTTTTGAATTAACCTCAAAAGGTTTTAAATTTTGGGTGGGGGCAGGTGCCCCCACTACCTCCATTCTAAATTCGCCCCTGCTTGGTGGTATGTTTTTCGATTTAAGGAGAAAGATTCGGATTCGAACACATAAAAATGTTGGAGATAATTTTGTAAGCATCTTATTTTCACAAAATACAAATTAATTTGAAAACAAATATTGTAAATCAATTTGAGTCAAATTAACAATTAACAAATAATAAAATGAATAAACAATATTTTATAAGAAATATGTAATAAATTAAGAAGAAAAATAAAGAATAGCTGGCCTGTGGGAAAGCACGTGAGACCATGTCGTCCTAAAGGTACTATTCCCTTCCTACGTACAAGTAATAGCAGCTAACAGTCCTTCAGAGATGCAATCTCATTCAGCACACAACTAGATCCTCAATATGTACGTCCATTGAAAGACAAATGAACTCGTTTTCGATCAAGTTGCCCAAAATATAATAACAAAATAGTGAAAATGATAGAAGAAAAGAATAAAAAAAAAAAAAATAGAATAAGAAATTGGATTATTTCATATGAAGAATGGAAATCACTCTATTTATAGGCCAAAACTAGTTGTTATAGGTTGGTTAATATGTAACGACTAGTGCCTTAAAATCCCTTTAATTTTGTAACTCCCAAATTAATCATATCAATAAATATCAAAATAAATAAAAGTTTTGAAAATTTATACTTATTTCTCAACAATCCCCCACAAATTTCAAAACTTTAAAATCTATATAAATACACCAAAATATATAGAGGGCAACTTATATACCATGCAATAGGTATAGGTGTCTCCAAGACTTGAACATATACTTAGTGTTGACAACTTTCATTTGAGGAGTCATAGTGTACAAAGTATTGAACTAGATCCCTTGAATCAAACTTCAACATGTCACACACACAGTATTGATATGAAACGTGGTTCGCGGGTTAGCGCTCTTTATAACCATACGCTTGTATATGATATCATGAGAGTTCTTAGAGGTCAGCCCAACCTCATAGTCACAGCCTCACGATGACTTCTCACTTAGGTGAATTCTCCAAGGGTACTGTGGCTTATACCTTGCAGGAGTTTGTCTGCCATTCATTCAGAATAAAACTCTTCCTTACTGTCACATCAATAGCACTCTCATAATAGGGATGGGGAGGAGACTCTCTCCCTTTTATTAAGTCTCATCATAGGGATGGGGAGAAGACTCTCTCCCTTTTATTAAGTCATGCTCTGTGGATTGTTTCTATCCATTGAAATTTCTTCATGGGATCTCCAATTACAAAGGTTGGGTTACTTCTGTTGGTGACTCCCTATGGGCTTAAGCCTCATCCCCCTCGATGGATTTGGATTTAGCACCCATGCTAATCTTGAGGCATTTGCTCATATAATAATTTTCTTTTTATTGCCCTTTTCCACTCTGATAATAGGTTGAAGACGATGGCAACGTTTTTTGAGACTTTTCGCCTTCTAGTATTTCATTATCTGTAACAATTGAACAACTTGCACCCATTTTTGCATCATATTTTGTACTTCATAATAATTTAACATCAACAAAAATGATCAAATATTTCAAGAGATAATAAATTTTCCTCATACAATTTCTCTTTACTTAGATACTCAAAACAAAGAAGCACGTGACATATATTATTATAAAAATTATTGCACAATTAATATTAGAAATGACATACATTACACAACTTAAGCACCATATTATGCATCACATTTGCATATAAATAAAACATTTTATTTCTATCTAGATAAATTTGAGAACCCCCACATTAAAACTATTTCATTTCATCACTATACAAACCCCCACATTAAAACTATGTATATATACCTAAATTTAATGAAGCTATCACAATCAAGGGCGAGGCCACGTGAGTCTCAGGGAGGGCAAATGCCACCCCTGAAAATTTCTTTAAAAAAATTTTATACTTCATAAAAGTTTAAAATTTTGTATATGCCTCCCCCTCAATTATTGTTTTACTTCTTCGTTTTACTTTTCTATCCATCTTTTTTCTTATTTATTTTTATTTGGAATATACATCCATAAGCTCTTCACATAAGCTTTTTATACCACTAGGTAAAAGACTTTTTTTAACATAATCTCAAGTATCTCATGCTATAAAATTGGAAAGCTTTAAACTTAGGACTTTTTGGATAATTATTATTTTTATTTTTCTTCCCTATACAAGTTGCGACTGTCAGTATGGAGAGAGCATTTTCTACTATATAGATTGTAAAGAATTGATTATGGAACCAAATAGGAAATCAATTAATCGGCTTAATTGTGTTTATTGAGAAAAAGGGACATTTGATAATGTTAATGATGAAACTATCATACAATGCTTTTAAAAGATAGACTCCATCTAGAACAATTGTAAATATATTGAACTGAAATTTGCTTTAACAAATATTAATTCACAGACATACTTTCAGGTGTACCTTATGTAACTTGCATCAAGTGATTTGCTTTAGGGCCATTTTCATCACATATTTTGAAAAAGTGACCGTTGGATGGGATACTCCTCTCATAAATGTCATGTTTGCTAAAAATCATAGTAATCCAACGGTCGATTTTTGAAAAATTTCACTGGCAAAGACTGTGACATTTTTGTTCTTCAAAATGTCACTATTTTTTCGTAGTCAGTTATTTTAGAAATTGACCGTTGGATCACAGTGATTTTTGGCAAACATGACATTCATGAGAGGGGTATCCAACCCAACGGTCATTTTTTCATAATATGTGATGGAAGGGCCTTAAAGTAGGTCACCTGATGCAAGTTGCATCAGGTGCTCCTAATAGTAGCATGTCTGTATCAATGGTTCATAAATTTTTACAATTTTTTCAACCTCAATCTAACACAATAAAAAATTTATACAAAATAGTTTTTTATTTTTTTTTTGGATTAGGATAAAATAGTAACAATCAATTAAAATTCGCCCCTCCTGAACACGATTCCTGGCTTCGCCCCTGATCACAATAGCCTTTTCTACTACTGCAATAAAAATATTTTATTTTATTTTTATTTTATGTAACTAGATGCATTGAACACTTAGTAGACAAATTAAATTTCTAAAAATTGACAGTCACAAAATTTAATCACAAAATTTAATCACAAAATTTAATAGTCAAAAATTAAGTTTAATATTCTAACAATTATAAATTTTAATCAAACAATAAAAAAAATATATTTAATATCCAAAAGTCAAATTTCAAATTTATAACATATATTAGAGGTTTAAAATATTTAATTATCCAATTAATGGCAATGGTCATAGATTTCGAATGTCCATAAAATTATTTTAATATATCGGTTAAAATATTTTAGTCTAACTGTCACAAAATTTAGTCACATTCAATAATAATATAATGATTATAAAATTTAATCGGTAAATTAATTCGACACAATGATTATAAATTTAGTGAAATAATTAAAACATATTTAATTTAATTTAATTTCTTGTGGTTACGAAAATAATGTAATCATAGAATCACAATATCAATAAACAATTTCCTAGTGATTAAATTAAAATTCAATCAATGTTTTATAACTAAAATCTAATTATTAAATTCATAATAAATTTTACTTTACAACTAAAATATATTATTTTAACATAATATGTTATATTTCACTAAAATATTCAAAATGAAATGTGTATTCATCTAGAACTCAATCTCTAAAGAGTTTTGACTAGCATCCTTCAAAGAACTCAATCTATAACTATCATCACTTAGATTATACATTATATATATATAGAACTGTCATAATATTGTAAATGCATATGTGATGTAATTGAATGATGAAAGGGAGAAACCTTATGGATTCTTGCAACTAATAAATAGATTTTATAATAACAAAAAAATTGAATATCAATATAACTTCATTTGAATAAAAGAAACTACATAAAGCAAAGTTTTGATAAGATCAAGAGAATCCATACCTGAATTGAACTTAGTTAATTAACATATATATATATATATATATATATATATATATATATATATATATATAAACCATTAAAACAATTCAATAATATGAAACCATCATGTGAGAGCTATGATTAACAGATATACACATACACATAGAAATATGTGCTAGTATAACATTACATAAAAAGTTATTTGTAAGCATGAACCAAAAGCATATACTCTAGTTATTTCGAGATAATTCCACAGAATAGAGAAAACCTTTAGTGTTCTTTTTTTTTCATAAGAATCAAACCTTATACTTGATTCTAAGTTTGTGGATCAACATGAAGCCTTAAAGGCCAAATATCTCCAAAATAATAAAAGATTTATTTTTATAAAGAGTTTATCATGTTAGAGTATATTTTCACATAAGTAATAGAATATAGGAAAACAAATACCAAATCTATAAGAAATGAAGGTTATTAGTGGATATCTATTTACATTCACAAGTAAGCTTTTTCAAAGAAATGAACTCAAGCACTAGTAGCTATAATAAAGAAAATATGTGCATTTTACTCTTCAAAACATTTGTTGAATCAAATGAGGAGTTGATTTGATAAATAAAATTTAATTTGTTTCAAGTAGTTAGGTTCGCTATATTTAAAGAACATTATAAGAGCCAAAATGTTTTAAACCATATATATATATATATATATATATATAAAGAAATATATAATTATAACTTATAATAAATCATTAGTAACCGAACACACTGTTTTATACAGACATTACCACTTTCAAAACAGGAGCAATTCAATGATAATAGAAAGGTTGAAGTACATGCCACAAATATATAGATGGATCAAAAGGCATGGATTGTAAAACTATAATGACAATACTAGACGTGGGGATATATACTTTAAAATAAAAGAGTCATTATAAGAAATTATTATAATATATACCACTTAATGAAAAACAAACCAATAAGAGATATTTCAAATATATTTGAAAATTAAATTTTAACTATTTAATTATTCAATTAAATCTTGATTTATTTCAGAAATCATTGTGACTGGTTTAATAATTTGACAATTTACTCTAATTTTAACTTGAACGTACCTTTCAATTTTCAACAATGCTATAGCATTTTTTTTCAAATTTTGAAATGCTCAAACCTTAGCACTATCAATTGATTTAACAATTTAATATTTTATTTGTTTGAGACCATTTCAGATTCTTCCATTAAGCCTAATATTATTACCGTTATACTTTATTTTGTTGTATGTATTTGTTTTCTAGTGGCATCTACCACCTTTATGAATAGTTATATGCTTACTGGAATCCTTTTCCAGTTTTCTCTACCATTAATTAGACAATCACTACTACTGCAAATGAAGAATAGAAAATCCAAAGGCCACACCACACATAGAAACATACGCAATTGAGCAAATATAATTCATATTTAATGTATGATAAGTTACCTAGTGTTTTTTCATAAATAATATATACAGTTATACAAGACTTTCCTCATGAGCCAAAATATATGTATACACAATAATCCTGAACAAAACAAGAAATTATCAAATGAAAATTTCGTTTCAATTTTGCCATAGAAGAGATCAAATATGAACCACCGAAGAAAATATAATTATATCAAACTAAAGACGACTAAAATAACATAAAAGATCTTTTTTTTTTTTTTTTTTTTTTTATTTTTTTATTAAAAAAATAATTAAATTAAAAAATTAAAAAAAATTTTAAAATTTTTTTTTTTTTTTTTCATAAATAAAACAGTAAACCTATTCTAAATAATAAACTGTAAAATAATTAAAAGATTTCATACATCCATTTTGCTTTCAAATGAATTTAATAATAATATAAATGATATTCACAATGAATTGAACAATTATATAACTGCTGTTCAAAACGTAGTCAACTTGTCCAAAAAGACAGCTAGTAAATTAGTTTTGCATTTGAACTTCATATTCCCACATGTATCTGGACCAATCAATTATATATTTTTTTTATTAATTAGAATGCATTTTATTTGCGAAAAAACTTTACAATTAATATTTATCTCTCCCATTTATCTCTAATCTATTTTCTCAATCAATACACAATAACAAATCCAAGTGCTTGGTGCGTGAATTAAAATCTAAGAGAACTTATTTTATGAATAATGAGAATAGTTGATAAATAAACATTTTTTTTTTGTTAAAATAAACAACAATTATAATTTTACCAAAAGATTTTTCTTGAACATAAACTAAAGATAAAGGCTGGCCAACTATTTTATTCAAACACATATTTGATAAATAGTAACAAGCATTTTTACTAACCACGTACATATATATATTTAACCAACAAGTTTTAACTTTAATAATTCAAACAAAATATAATAATAAGAATTAGCTAATAGTACCTTTAGACTGTTGGAGATAATTTTGTAAGCATCTTATTTTCATAAAATACAAATCAATTTGAACACAAATATTGTAAATCAATTTGAGTCAAATTAACAATTAATTAACAAATAATAAAATGAATAAACAATATTTTATAAGAAATATGTAAGAAATTAAGAAGAAAAATAAAGAATAGCTGGCCTGTGGGAAAGCATGTGAGACCATGATGTCCTAAAGGTACTATTGCCTCACTACGTACAGGTGATAGCAGCTAACAGTCCTTCAGAGATACGATCTCATTCAGCATACAGCCAGATCTTCAATAGGTACGTCAATTGGAAGACAAATGAACCCATCTTCGATCAAGTTGTCCAAAATATAATAACAAAATAGTGAAAATGATAGAAGAAAAGAATAGAAAAAAAATATATATAGAATAAGAAATTTGATTATTTCATATGAAGAATGGAAATCACTCTATTTATAGGCCAAAACTAGCCGTTATAGGTTGGTTAATACTTAATATGCAACGACTAGTGCCTTAAAATCCCTTCCATTTTGTAACTCCCAAATTAATCATATCAATAAATATCAAAATAAATAAATAAATAACAGGTTTGAAAATTTATACTTATTTCCCAACAAAAATATATCGACACCTATTTGTTAATATTAAAGATTTTAAAATAAGGATTTGAAAAAAAAAAACAAAACCAAGAAGAAATGAGACATGCATGAGATGCCCCTATCATCAAATGCTTCTAAAGTCTAGAACCCAACCCGTGAAGAGAGGAGCATGATCGACCTGTCTTTAAGACCCGTGAAGAGAGAGAGAGAGAGATGATAAGATGATTATCAGATTGATTATCAGTGTGTCTTTTACTGTTACAACCTCCTCATTTAAGAGCCGTATTTTCAACATAGTATAGTAAATGCTCACACAAGAATGTCTTTCTGACTAATTGGTAGCCCACAGTTTTTTGGGAATTGATGATCGAATGGTGCACAGCGATGGAGATGTCGGTATCAGAATGACTTATTTGATATTGAGGGAAACTGATGGTGATAATTTTAATATTTTATTTCACGGACCTCATGAATTGGTGCGCTAAGATGAACAGAAAACAAGGCATCACCATCCCATCCCATACAGGGATTTTTTTTTTTTCCCCAAGTTCCCATGCAGAATATACATTAACCACAAGAATTTTAGATTTACCATAAGAATTTTATTACCAGGCATGGACCATAACAGATGATACGGCATGTTACATCTCACGGTATAATATGCTATATATACATTGAATAATTGATACGGCATGTTACATTAACCGAAGTGTCAATTTTTTCTATAACTAATGTAAAATGTTACATCATCTGACATATCATGACGCATCATTTCAGTACAAAAGAAAGGAAATGGTTAGTGTCATGTTCCATTTAACATTTTTCTTTCTAAAGCTAGAGGACTAGGTAGGTGGCTAGCCTCCCCACCAAATGTGCAAACTCACACTGTTTGCAGCTGTTTCTATCAACTAGAACTCTGCAAACATACACATCTTGTGCTTGCTTTTTCAAACCCAAGAGTGGACAGGAAAACCCAGCAAACAAAAACTTCACGTCTTCTTCTCCTTTTGGGGCATCAATCACTTCCCTCAATTTTGTTATTTACTGGTGAGTCTCATACTGGTGATAAGACTCACGATATTTGAGGCCACTGTGCATGTCTCGTGAACCAACTGGGACCCAACTAGACTTATTGGCATTTTTGAATCAACAAAAGAACAAACTCAATAAATAAAGCATGCATGAACAATAACAGCAAAGCAAACTAGAAAGAGCCTTTCTTTATCTACCTCTCCATCCCCAAAATTTCATCCTCTTTCCTTCTTTTTGAGTGTTTGGTGGTAAGCAACTTCATCTACATTCACTGCTTGTAGTTTGCAGTTGACTTGTTTCTGCATGAATGACATAAATAGGCTTGATGGGTCATGTTTTAAAAGTCACCAAACTTTAATCTCCCTACCTAGCTCAGACACACACAAAATAAGGAGGAAAAAAGAGAGGTGTTTTTTTAGTAGAAAATATATGTGACAATTAAAAGCCTAGAAATCTATATAAGAAGCCAACCTTTCAAGTCATTCTTACTACAAGCAGTCTGGAAAGTTTTCTTAATTAGAGTAACGAGAAGTTTCAGAATGTCTTGGTTTCTGACACTACTCATTCTCTGTTTCACATTTAGTAATCTTTCAGAGGCTAAACATGAGAATGAACTTCCATCTGCAGTTGTTGTTGGCACTGTTTACTGTGACACATGCTTTCAAAAGGACTTCTCAATGGCCAGCCACTTCATTTCAGGTTCATTTCATCAACCCTTTTTTTTCCTTGAAATTTTCCTCTCTCTCTCCCTTTCTTTCTTTTTATTTTTATTTTTATTTTTATTTTCCTGTTTCAAACTGGTGGGCTAAAACATTTTCCTGGAATTTGTATTCAGGTGCATCTGTAGCAGTAGAATGTGGAGATGGGAAATCGAAACCGAATTTTAGAAAGGAAGCAAAAACCAATGAGCATGGAGAATTCAAAGTTCACTTGCCTATCTCAGTCAGCAAACATGTCAAGAAAATTAAGGGATGTTCAGTGAAATTGATCAGTAGCAGTGAACCATATTGTGCTGTGGCCTCAACTGCAACTTCATCATCAATCCATCTAAAGTCAAGAAAGCAAGGAACTCACATTTTCTCAGCTGGGTTTTTCACCTTCAAGCCTCTAAAACAACCAAACCTATGTAACCAAAAACCAAGTCTACTAAATTCCAAGAAACTCAATTCCCTGAAAGGCCTAATTCCTCCTACCAATGATGTATTATTTCCACCACCAATTCAAGATCCACCAATGCCAACTTTACCGCCTATCGACCAAACACACCTTCCACCAATTCCTCGACTTCCCATGCTTCCACCATTGCCAACACTTCCTCCTCTTCCACCACTTCCTGGATTACCAAACTTTCCCAATGTACCTGGAACAATTACAACACAATCTAAACAAACAGAATCTTTAAAGACATCTCAATTATCGAATCAGAAAGCGGCTCATCCTGAGTTCTTTCTTCCACCATTGTTTCCATCACCTCCACCAGTTATTGGAATTCCATTGCCGCCTAACCCGTTTCAGCCTCCTTCGATTTTTCCTCCAAACCCATTACAGCCTCCATCGCCGCCATTGATTAATATCCCTCCAATACCAGGAATACCGGGTTTAACTCCATCTCCCCCACCACCAGCATTCCCCTTTCCTTTCCCTCCAATATTCCCATTCCCACCAAGATCACCCATCTTCCCTGGCATTCCTCCAGCTTCTTCTTCTCCAAAGAAAATCTCTCCTTGATTAAGATGTACTGTCTATCCATGTACAATTCTATAATAATGTCACTTTGATGCATCTATCCATGTACAATTTTCTAATAATGTCACCTATAAGTCACCTTTTTTCCTTTCTTTAAAAAAAAAAATAATGATATATGGTTACGGTTGTAATTGCCAGAACTTTGTAGATGGATGTCTGTGGAGCATGCATTTGTTGTACTTGCTGGGAGCGGAAATCCCATGAACTCGTGATAGTGTTTATGGATCATGTCAAAAAAAAATTAAATCCGAATCCTTTAACATATACAGAAGAATCCGTACCTTTGAGATCTATCTGGATTGATCTCAATGAATAACGAATTGCAGAAGATTGCTCGAGCACTTCAAGCCTTCTACCGTATTCCTCCTATGCCAGAACGTGAAGAGAGAGTGGCTCTCTTTATGCTCTCCTTGTTGGACGGCTGCCTCTAGGGTTTAGAGAAAATATTTTGTCTATCTCTAGTGGCTGCCCAACATGGCATATATATAGGCTACGGTAGGGACCCCAAGCAAATAAGTTTCGGGCTCCTAATGTAAATATTAAAAACTTATTTACATTAATTATAATTCATTCCACTAAAGAATTATAATTGCACTCCCTAGCTTATTCGAAATTAAATTTCGAGCTCTATGTTATTAAATACTTATTAATCTCCCCACGTTAAGATTACAGATACCCGTTGATTAAATTAAATTACTGACAATATTATTTAATCAACATCTATTAAGACCTTCCACTTAATTTATTTGATATGTCGGATACAAAATCCACCACTACAACAAAAAAGGCTTTAGAAGACAGACATTTGAAAACAGCTTTGAAAACCGTGGTCATATGTACCCTTTGAAGACAGCTTTTGTGACTGTCCACATTTTTAGACAATTGAAGACCATTCTTGTCACAGTTTATTAGGCCGTCCTCTATTCTAAACCTAAACGACGCCGTTAATGCCTTAATGGCTGAAATCTCGGCCCTCTCTCTACTGAAATGGGCGCGAAATCAATTTCCTATCTATTGGAAAGGGCGCCATTTTTCCTTCTCTCTCAGCAGTCGTACCTCACATAATTTCCTCTCCCATCAGCCGTGCCTCACCTGAGATTAAGGGTTTCTTGCTCTCATCAACAGCACGCCGCGCCCTCTGCCCGAAATGTGAAGGTTCGTCGGTCTCCTCTCTCTAGCTATGAAGCCCCTGTGTGCATCTCCTGTGAAGACGAAGACGAAGATCAGTTATGAAGCCCTTGTGAGCATCTCGACCAAGATGAAGATCAGCTATGAAGCCCCTGTGAGCATCTCGTGTGAAGACGAAGACGATCTACCTCTCTCAGTCTTGCTATCCATATTTTTCACGCTTTTGTTGCAAAAACCCCCAATGGTATATTTCTCTCTCATCTCACATGGCCATTGATT
>JAESVK010062747.1:1020-13868 GCA_017140935.1 Hamamelis virginiana
AAAAGATTGGACAATAAGGTGATGATATAAACTGGTAAAAGTAAACAAGGAATAAAGAGCTAGCCATCACAATTAAAGGTGTTGTAACATTCCACCCAATGCATGGCAGGTGAGCTTGAATGTGTAGAGATAAAGTATTTAATCCTCATAGAAGTGTGTATGTTGTAGCACAGTCGAAGAGGAGATTATGAGAATTTACTTAATACAGATGTCTTGAGAAAAGCATTGTGTGCGATTTTCTATAAGCTTTTTGGGATTCAGATTAACTAAGCTTCATAAATTACTCAGACCATCAACAGACGAAGTGAGAGTATCGGACAAGATAATATTGAATGGGAGTCTGGACAAGGATAGTTTAATAAATTGGATCTGTCAATTAGATATTAGGTAATATGGTTGAGAAAAGACTACAGAAAATTTGAGAACAAAAGTAGATCTCATCCCAAGGTTATTAAGAAAGTTGGTGCTTGGATTTATGAATTATCCCAACTGAATTCAGGATTGGTTTTAGGGCATATTTCTAACAATCTCCCACTTACCCTAAAGCCAATCACTTTAGTATCGCATATTAGTCTTCGTAAGACAAGGCTTCTAACATTCATGGGTGTTATGGCAAAGAAGATTCATGCAAACACCTTTGGCAATTTATTATTTTCAATAATAGTAATTAAACTAATATTCACTGCCTGCTCTGATGTACTAGTAAATGAGACCTATGCTCTCAAAAGAGAACATTGTGTACTAGTCATTCTTTCAGGCAATTTGTAAATGGCATTTTACAATTTCTTTATATATCCAAGTATTTCATTCTTAAACTTCTTTTAAGATTATACTTGTTTCTATTCAGAATCCCTATTCTGAATCCATAATCAATATCTGCTAACAATCACTTGATATTGAGTTAAGTACATTATCTGTGAGTCCTATATTCTCAAATATTGGGCTCATTTGAAATCCCTTTCTAAATCATATTTTTGAAGAGATTTGAATTCCTATAACGATTATAGAATTCTTAAATACTACGAGAAACATGCATAGGTTCATATAGATAGCTTAGATTGCATTTAGGACATTTTTCATGCATTGTTTACATCTTCTATTTTGTGTATTTTCCAGAAATTCCAGCATGCATGATTTTAGTCTTTTAGGTATTTCGGCTAACCTAGGACTAGCTAGAGACTCTAGGATTAGGGGGGTTACTTGACCCCACTTAGGACTCTTCTTTGTTATAAGAATTACAATAGGAATAGAGTTCTATTTTATTTAGGAATCTACTTCGAGAAAAACTTTAAAAGAAAATGATTTTGAAAGCGGTTTAATTGGAATGAAATTCCACCCTTTATGAAAAAGTGTTTTGATCAAATTCAAACTCTCGAAGCTAGAGTCCTAAATAAGATAGAATTCTATTGATTATGTGGTTCATTACAATAGGAGAGTCCTAAGTAATCGAACTACGTGGACTTTGATTCTTATCAAAAGATTGGTAAGGTACGTAGGCAGTCTCCTAACATGAGAATAATTAAATTCCAATAAGTGCTCGAGTTAATTCTATGAATAAAAAAAGTATATTTAATTGTTAAAATGCATTATTATTTATAGGGGTACGGTTAATAATCGCTAAAATTTGAACATATTAGAACCATAAAAGAAGTTTCATAAGATGACATTTCACAAACCCTTAGCGGAGAAAATTATACTTGAGCATCCCTAGTACACTAAAAATCCAGGAATAGTTGTGGAAGAATCCACTCCAAATGTGTTGCTTCTATTTTACCAACACCCTCTGCTTCAGCAATGGTAGCAACACGTTGCACAGCCTCTACATTAAGAGTAACAATTTTGTAAGAACATCAAATCCTAGTATTGCAAAGTTAACCATATTTACATTCTTAAAGGAAAGCAAGGAAGTATTATTTCAGATAAAACAAACCTGTGATAAAAACTCGGAGAAGTTCACAACTTAGCTTAAGAGCATTTGCATTAGCTGCATCAATCAAGATAAATAAAATAATAAAGATGGATGCCACTAATGACTTAACCCTACACGAATGTGTAACAAACCATAAATTCTAGCACATAAAAATGATAAATGCAAGTTTGGTACATAAAACCTGATGTGCTTCATGGAATACAAGAGAGTGAACGGTACTTTGCTTTTCTTTTCATTTTCTAATTTTTATTTTGTCCATCAAATTATCAGTCTCTTCACTCATGTCATTGTAAGACACATAAAAGTGACAATTTAACAAATGAAGCAAAACAAAAATTTGTAAATGCAAAACCATGTGCATGAAGGATTAACCAATCTAAAAAAATGCAGAACCAGTCCACACAACTCACCAAGAAGTATTATCCAATCTAGGTAAAATAGTCCTAATTTTATTCAACCAATGCAGTTTATATAGCGAGAATGTAGTATGATGAGCGTTTATCACTGACTAGCCAGAATAATAGAACTGCATAGTGAAATCAACCGAATAATTGAAAATTTAAAAATATGATCAACATAGATAATTGTGCTACAAAAGAAATGTCAAAAAGATTTCTGAAGCTTTTACCATTTCAATGTCAAAATGATTCATGCTTGACTAAATAATTTTTGAAGAATTATTCATTTAATCAAAGTTTACTTCTAAAACAATTTTTTGGATTGAAGGTTCAATGATGTTTTCACAAGTTTTATAAATGATAGTCCATTTATAAACTCTGATTTTTTAGATATTTTACATGCTGATGCTGATGCACCCTTTCAATGTCAATAGATGTAAAATATGGTCTCTGTGAATGTAGTCCCTATCTTTTTACCTAATTATAAAGATCTAACAGGACAAATGTTGACACATTTTTTCTTGTGAATGAGTTAGAAGGTAATATGATGGAATTTGCAAACAAAGTTTATTCTGTACAGTTATGCTGATATATTGCAAGCAAATGAGCTGAAGATACAATTTATTGGAAATTCTTTTTTGAACATGTAGTATGTATATGCTAAGATATAAATTAAATTGAATCTCATTGTTAGTTTGTTACATAGATTCTCAACTTGAATATATTATCGAGCATAAGAATTTCTCTATCATCGATTGAGCTTCTTGATCAGTTGTTTTAAACCATAATGACTAGAAATGGGAAAACTTATAAAAAAGATAACAAAATGATGTAAGATACCAGAAGTGGGCCTATTTTTCTTGGATGTTCCAGTCCCTACCTACACCAAACAAAGGAGACAGAAAACACAATGCAACACTGAAGCAAGAGGTTTTGACCACTTATGAGTCATGAAGACATATCAAAAGTTTGAATTCACGTATCAAAGAGAGCATGCAGCATAAGGACAGATGAATATTAAAAATGATATATATGCTAATGTAAACTTCTAAGCACAGGAATGACCCAGGGGTCTGTGATTTGTATTGACAATTGAGCACAGTGATAGAAATTCAATTTTCTAGCGCACTTAAAATATTTTAGCCACTAAGCTCAAGCACAGTAATAATTTTTGTCCAACCATGATTTTGTATCATTTAAGCATTAACACAATTTTTCAATTACACACCCAGCAAAAAGGAGGAAAAATAAACAAAAAGACCAAATGTACACATTTTAAGTATCTCCCACATCCCACCTAGTCAAAAGTGATAGCAAAATTTCTTCAGCTATCTATACTTGACAACATAAGAATCATTACAAAGTAAAATGATTACTGAACCCGATGAAAGGTGAAAAAAGAAGTCTATGGTATTTAGCTTTGAAAACTAAGACCTATTGCATGTTTATTACTTCACTTGTCAGTGATGGCTACCTATATTGCAAATCAGGGGTATGTCTACTTGTCTAGAAGCCTGACTAAAAGAATCAAATCATGTAGCAGAACTGCAGAGGCACTTCAAACCAATAGATCTACGAGTGCAAGGTAAATAGTCAACATTAGTTTACCTACAAAAATGTGTGCACACCCCTTCATTCATATGACCAGTTTTTAAAAATAAACAACAGCCCCAGTTAAGTCCTTGGGAATTATAGTGCAGCTTCTTGTTATCTTCTAAGGAATCCAAATCTCAGCCTCAATTAAAATAAATAAGAAAAACAATAATTTTCTGCAGAATTCAACAACCTTCATTAATCTTCAATTAAAATAAATAAGAAAAATAAAGTAATCTTAACTCGCTATACGCACCAAGAATTCGAGTATAATGAAAGTCATTTGAATTTTCCTCTTCCATGATAAAATTTCTTTTCAAACTACATAGTCATTCAATACATACCTTTAACGAGCATATTACACGGATCTAAGACACGTTAAAACACACACTAGCCAGATAATGCAAAGAAGAAACCATTATTAGCTACGACCACAGAGTTGCAATCTCTCCTTTCAAACTTGATCTGCATATAATGAAGAACAAACTGGGAGGTCAATATCAAGAATAAATAAATAACTAAAAAAAAATGTCCACATCATTGAATTATTCTGACTTTGTGCTTACCACTTTCTTCACCCGCTCACTGGTAGCCAGTGTTCCTACAAACATGTTCAGGGAGATGTGGACTGTCAACATGTCATCAGAGGACTATTGACAATCTAATCCCTGAGAATTGGAAGCCTGGTCGTAAATAGAAATTTCCCAACGAAGAATACATGAAGCTGATATTGGATGATGCCAATGTAGAAAAAATAGATGCAAATTCACGAATTTAGTGAAGATATGATTTATAAGAAAGCTGGATTTACTGCACAAGCCTTTTGTTGGAAACCCAATTGATTGGGATACGAGACTTTGACTTCTTACTAACCTTCAAGCATTTTAATATATTGGAATGGGATATAAGAAAAACAGATACAAACCACTTACGAATTACAATTTATTCAAGAAGCAAGGAGGATGTCCCAGCCTACTAAACAGGTGTGTGTCATCCACCAACATTAATGATTAAAATGAACATCCTATGGTGTCTCTAAGTATGAAGAAAAGCAGAATCAACATTCCTGAAAAGAACAAGAATCTAAGGATTTAATACATGCACTTATTAGTAGTTCCATTTGTGATTAAACATTTCTCGAGAGCCATTTAGATGTGCAGGGAACAAATGCATTTAGATCTTTTTGGGGGCGTTTTGCTATAATACCTTTTTTACAGATGCAGCTACCCATTATGTTTGTTGTTACCCTTTAAAGCACAATTTGCAAGTGTTCTATAACTTAATTAATTTCCAAAAGATGCTTATAATTAAATATCTTTAATGATCATGTTCAGATTTTATACTTCGAATCTACAGGGATTTCTCCTCAATCTAGTCCCCAATTTTATCCAAATTAACAAAACACCATAAAAAGTGAAAGAATATAACTATTTTCTTGGCAACCAAACAAATGTAAATCAACAAATTCACATCAACCAAACAGTAAATAGCAACCAAATTTTGCAAAAAAAGAAACAAAGCTTTCAAAGTTTCTTTTCTAGGCAACCAAATGAACCCATATTAATACCCAAATCATAACAGAAATAGGAAAAAGATTAGGGAATACCCAAATCAGAACAGAAATCAGAAGATGAAAAAGAATGCTAATTGTATAAGAAAACCAGTCTTATCAAGCAAATCATAATAGAAATCCCAAGTAAACTCAACATTTGACAAAAAACATTTCTTCCAAATCCAACAATATTTTATCAAGCAAAGAGAAAGAAAACATACAGTTATCTTCTTCTGAGAAGAAAATCAGTCTTCGAGTCAATTTGAGAAAGGGATAAAGAGGAGTTGAAGGGTTTCGATCCCACATTGAGAAGAGAAGCCGAAATTGAGGGTTTCCTTCGCGTGCCTAAGAGAAGAGAAGCCGGCGGCAAAGGATCGGCAGCAAGGGCTGGCGGCAGGGGTTTGCTTGCTCACTTCTGCTAGGCGTGAAATAAGAGATCACTTCTGCTGGTCGCCCGGCTCTCTCCACTCGCCTGAGACCGGTCAGAGAACACCACCTGGTGCTCCACCTTCCCAATATCGAAGTTGTCGACGGAGGGAAGGAAATGGCGGCGGAGGGGATCAGGGTTGCTAGGGTTTGGCTAAGAGAGAATGGAGAGTGGGAGTTGATCAGACTTGAGAGAGAAAGGGGAGTAGCAGTTTAGAGAAAAAGATATCAGCGGGTGAACGGCGGCAAGGCTTCCATGGGCCGGTGAACGGCGGAGGAGAGATAGAGAACGGCGAGAAAATTAGGGCAAGGCATTTCTAAGATCAGCTGATCGAGTGAGAAAAAATTAGGGCGCGGGGAAAAGAAAAGAAAACAAGGGAAGTGAATAAATTTCGCGGCACACTTTTTACGGCGTTTAATAAACATCGTGAATACTTAGGATTTTTACGGCAATTGAAAAAAATTGAAAAACACCGTGAATACTAATGCTTTTTACGACATTTGAAAAATGCCGTGAATACTAATATTTTTATCTTTTACGGCGTTTAATAAACGCCGTGAATAAATAAATCTTTTACGGCGTTTAAAAAACGCCGTTAATACTAATTCTTTTTACGACGTTTAATAAACGCCGTGAATACTAATGCTTTTACGACTTATTTTAAGAAACACGGGATTCATGACTTTATGACCACTTTTTACGGCGTTTATATATAAACGCCGTAAAAAAAACGCCGTAAATACCCATTTTTGTTGTACTGTATTTTCAAGAAAAACAACAAACTTACTATCGGAAACCTTTTGCTCGTTAGGGTGATAGAAGTAGTATCCTAATGACTCTTTAGAATACCCTATAAACCTACACCTTTCTTACCTAGCTTCCAATTTGCTAGCATCTTGTTTCTTAACATATGATGTGCAACCCCAGATCTTAACATGCTTAAGACTAGGTTTCTTCCCATACCACATCTCATGAGGTGTCATTCGGACAGATTTGGAAAGGACCCTATTTAATAAGTATGCAGTGGTCAAAAGAGCATAACCCCAAAAATAGATAGGTAAATCAGTGTAACTCATCATAGATCGCACCATATCTAATATAGTTTGATTTCTCCTTTCGGATACACCATTAAGTTGTGGTGTTCCAAGACGAATCCACTGTGAGAGAATGCCAGCTTCTGTGAGATAATCCAAGAACTCATTGCTTAAGTATTCGCCTCCATGATTTGATCGTAAGCACTTAATGCTTTTTCCGGTTTGTTTATCTACTTCAAATATGAATTCTTTGAACTTTTCAAATGCTTCAGATTTGTGTTTCATTAAATACACATATCCTAACCGTGAGTGATCATCGATAAAGGTTATGAAGTATGAGAAACCACCTCTTGCAATTTTGTTCAAAAGGCCACATACATCACTATGTATTAATCTTGATATGTCTGCAGCTCTTTTACCGTGACCAGTAAAAACTGATTTGGTCATCTTACCCATTGAAGCAAGGTTCACATGTTGGTAAGGGCGCTAATGCTAATGAGCCCAATTGGCCATCCTTAGCCAACTCGCTGATCCTTGATTCACTAATATGACCTAATCTTAGATGCCAAACATAAGTAGAATTCCCTTCATCTCTATTTCTTTTGGGTTTTGAAGCATTCCCCTTTTGCTCAATACAATTCACATTGCCATTAAAGTTAAGGAAATAAAGACCATTAATATAAATGTCAGAACCAATAGAAACTTTATTTAAAGAAATAAAACAATTGTTTTTATCAAAATTAAAACAATACTCAGCTTTCACTAAAGCTGAAACAGAAATAATATTTCTAATAATGTCTGGCATAAATAAACAGTCATGTAATTCCAAAACATGCCCAGATGGCATGGTTAAGTAGCATGTCCCCACAACTAATGCAGCAACACTTGCTCCATTTCCCACTCTGAGGGTGATCTCATCTCTACTCAACCATCTGCTTTCCTTTAGATCCTTCGGAAGGATGATCTTTGCAAATGCCTATCTTTGCCGTAATAGAAACACTTTCTTTTTAGTTCAATCTTGCCTTTCTTTTTGACGCCTTCCTTTAAAATAGAAGCCTCTTCCACAACTATGACCAACATAATCCTTTGGTCTTCTTCATTGAGTCCTCAGCAGCAACCAACATGTTAAGTAGATCAGACAAAGTCGTCTCCACTTCGTTTATGTGGAAGTTCACAACAAACTGCTTAAAGGAGTCAGGAAGAGACTGAAGGATTATGTCAGTTGATAGCTCAAAGTCTATCTGTACATCAAGGTTCTCTAACTGCTCAATATACCTGATCATCTTAAGCACGTGATCTTTGACTGATGATCCCTCTAGCATCTTAGCTCTGAAGAGTTCCTGGACAACATTGTATTTTGCAGTCCTATTCTGAGCATCATACAACTCTTTGAGGTGCACCAGAATAGCAGCTGAGCTGTCCATTGACTCATGTTGTCTCTGTAGCTCATTCGACATAGATGCTAAGATATAGCATCTTGCCCACAAGTCATCCTCTTGCCACTTCTCAAAGTAGCAAGCTGCTCTTCAGAAGCACCCTCTGTGTCAAAATTAGGAACTGGTCCCATGGTGACATAGGCAATCTTTTCTGAATTGAGAACGATTCTCAAATTACTGAACCAATCGTGATAGTTGGGTCCAGTTAAGCGATTGTCGTCAAGAATTCTAGATAGGGGGTTGATAGGTGCCATTTGAAATGATATCTACATTTTCAAACAGAAAATTAGTTTATTCATGTATATAACCATTATTACTGGGTCTTAAGTATAATGGTACCTCCCACTATTTCATCAAATCCCATACACCCTCTGAATCGGATTTGGGAATTTATCTAATAAATTCTTAAGGGGGATTAGAGTCCCATTATGAATTAATGGTACCTCACATAATTGTTTCTTGGTCCATTAATTAATGCTTAATGAGTAGATGAATCTTCATCTAATGCTTCTCAAGCAAGTCCCAATCATCCTTTTGCCTCTAGGATAAATATCCCTCACATTCTAGTATCTTGAGATATTTATTCTAGTTAAGTTTAACCCACCATTCTTGCACAAGTGTAGTCACCCAATATATACCTCACATAATAGTTTCTTGGTATACATTGGATTAGACCTAATGCTATCTCATATAATTGAATAAATGAAAACCCTAATATAGATATGCTCCCACATATCTATAGCCAGGACGCCTAAACCAAGGTTTGCATTCATTCTATAATGGTGGAAGGCTATGATAGAATATTCTTACAATTCCTTCATAATAACTTAATATTAATCTTTGAGGGGATTTAAGGTCTCATCATATTAAACTAAACATGCATCACATACACATAACATGCATCACATACATAAAATATGTTATTATTATTCATTCTATAATAGTATATGCTCCCACTATCTATTTTTAAAACATTTAACTTTTAAAGTCATGAGTAGTGAAGAGTCTCATATATTACATTTAAACCATAGACATGAAATAATAATTAACATAGTGAGCCTTTAGCATTCATTAGATAAAAAGACTCTTGGATTGATTACGGACTTTATTTAAGGGTATAGGGAGGTAATATGGTGATCTTAAATAAAATTGAGAAAAAACCTAGACATGCATCTATGAAGTCTTCCATAAGCTCCATAGTCCTCCGTGTCCCTCTTGTGTCTCTCCATGCTCCAAGCCTCAATTCTTGATAAGTACATTAAATAAAAAGAATACATAGAGAACAAGAGAAAAAGAGAAGAGGCATGCAAGCCCCAATTAAATTACAATCACCAAAGAGGCATGCAAGCCCCAATTAAATTACAACCCATTTAAAAAAAATTACAGCCCCTAAATCACATCCACATGCGGCCAATCACATCCAATTAATTGGTCTTAAGTCCAAGTCCATAATCAACCCATTTTAACAATCTCATTGAATAACAATCACATTACAAGAATAAAAGGCATAAGCAATATATATATATATATGGCAATTAATATTAATCAATAAACCTTAAAAATATTCATCTCATGAATATTATAATGTTTTAATCATATTAAAACGGTGGCTACATCATTTTAAATCTCATTTAAAATTAAACAACTTTGAAAACCAAAATAGGAAACTATTGTAGTCAAGAGACCAAAATAGAAACCCTAATTTGATCAAATCATCAAAAATTAATTTTAATCATCCCCTACTGTTTTAAACACTTTAAAACATATTTTCATCAATAATAAAAATAATAAAACCATGGAGATATCAAAATTAATGTTTGATAAAATTGAAATAGGAAACTAGTCAAAAAATATTACCTAAAACAATTTCTGGGTTACCAAAATTTAGGGTTTTATGAACAGCCCTTAGAGAGGCTTTCATGACCACTTTAGGGTTTTAATAACAACCTTATTAAGTCCCTAACAAAATGGTAACAAGGGGCTAATTAATTCTGAACACTAAGTATTGAAAAGATTACATTTTCAAACATTTTGAAAAATTCCAGCACGTATGATAATATGATAATCAATCCCAAAAACCTTAGTGTGACCATATATGATTGATTTTTCATGAAAGAACAAATCTAACATGATTAAAAATCATTATATTAGTGAATTGAAGCATGGTGGCTCAAGAAAAATCATTCGAAAATATTTTTCAAGATTTATTTTTGAAAGACAGTGTTGCTGGAAAATCTGGGCAGCAACTATTTTCATCTTTAAAAAATTATTTGAGCCATCAAAACTTCTCTAAAATTCATGAAATTAAATATACATAAAGCTTGGAAAATGTACTAAACATCTATGGTCATGGATCAATCAAAAACAGCCCCAAAACTTTCAATTTTTAAAAAAAAAAAAAACCAAAAAGAACCCTAAACCAGAAACCCTAGTAGCCGCCACTCCCATTGTAGGGATTTCGGCCTCCTCTTTTACTTCATTTGTTTTGTTTCTTAAACACATATATTACAATGTTAAATCAAGTATAAAACATTAAAATTAAACATGTAATCAACTCTTTACTAAAACAAAATAGAATCAAGTAAAAAGAGATGAAGAAACCAAAACCCTAGGATAGCCATCCTCATGACCGTACCTAGGGTTAGGGTTTGGGATTAAAAACCCTAGCCACTTAGGTTTAAAGAAAGTTAATCTACCATATTTAAATCTTATACAATACCAAATCATGATCAGCTCTGATACCACTATAAGGATTCCATGAAATCATGCGGAATAAAAAACTTTTCATGGAGAGAGATGAACCAATATCACATGATTCATTGTATAAGCTAAAAACAAAACTTAAATAATGTAAACACTTACATTGATAGCCTTAAGATGGATTAGAGAGAAGGAAGAATAGGCCCAAAACTATGAGAGCCTCTAAGAGTATCCACACTAGGGCCGGCTTCAATAATCTTCAATCCAAAAAGAGAAGATGAGAAAGAGAGAGAGAGAGTGGGAGAACAAGAGAGGCACGGCTAGGGTTAGAGCACACTAAGGCCGGCCCTCTCTTGTTGCTTTTATAATAGGAGTGCTAACTCCCTTGTCCCACTTAATTCAAATTTCAAATTAATGAAACCCTAATTCCAAAATTTCCTATTTGAATATTAATTCCAAATAATAACTCTTATTATTTTAATCAATTATAATTAACTTTTAATTATAATTTTATCCTCTATTTTCTTTTAAAATAAGCAAGCACCTATATGTGTGTGACCTCTTAGGTTCACTACAACCTAGTAGTAGGTATATAGGATAAATAATTAAAATCTTTCAAATAAAACCACTTTTATTTAGGGTCCAAATTAGAACTCTTCTAATTTCCCTTTGAGAAATAAATTTATCTTGAGCCTCTACTAGTCAAGAGTGACATCTAACAATATATCAAGACACACCCTAGGTTGTGTGAAGGTTTATCATAACACAGTGAACCCTTCAGTTACAGTTAAAATACAATTCAATCCTTTTATCAAACAATGCCTTAGTTAAATTACTTGGGTATGGATAATATGTCAAAACCATAATTTAACATCTTGTATGTGATTCTCAAATATCAATTCAATCTTGGGATTTACAAGAAACACTTTTCTTATTCTCAAGTGCTTTGGCCAAAGACTTCTATGAATTATATCTTTGAGAATAATACAAGGCATTCCCTCTCTTTATTGAGAGTGATAGATTCCTTGTTGTACACTCATATGTCCTCATGATAGGTCTATTAGAGCCAATGAGTACATATACAAATTCCATGGATAGGATATGTATATTATACTAACAAACCCTAACATCCCTAACATAGGTCATCTATGGTTCCTCAGGTCTAATGATCACTTGTACCATTATAACCCTGAGTTGTTGTTTGACATGCAAGTAAAACTCTATTCAACAAACTCAATCAATGATCACATTCAGTGTACTTGTTCTCAAACAAGCACCCACAGGTTTGCCCTAGTGTCTTTATACAAATGACTTGAGACAGGTCATTCTCCATATTGAGCGGACATAACATGTGCTAGTCTATCCGGATTATTAATGCCCAATAAATAATCTTATGACTATGAATATTTAAGAAAGATGTCTTTAATAATATAAGTCTCCTTTTCTCAACTCTTGAGTTCTTATATTAACATTCTTTCTAAGGACTTATCATGAACATAATTAATAGTAATATAAGACATGATAATCAAAAGTTCATATTATTAATAAATAATAATAATAATAATACATGAATCAAGTTTATATCCTAAATTACACCAATGAGATTGACTATTAGGGAATACTACTAACAGTGTATAGTTGAAGTGTGTGTAATTAGTGAAGAGAGAGAGACTCGGGTGAGATTGGCTATATATATATATACATATATATATATATGGGGTCTGTAGAAGCCTATTTATATATATATATATATATATATATATATATATATAGAGAGA
>JAESVK010062756.1:0-14661 GCA_017140935.1 Hamamelis virginiana
AAGCACTGGGAGATAATGTATGTATTATAGAAGCCAATTAAATAACAATATAGATCATAGTGGAGGTAATAATAAATCACAAATCTGAATGATTTAATCTCATCACTATTTGCTTATATTCATAGTTTTCAAATGACACGAGTAAAGCAATTTCATGAAAATCTCTGCATCAAAAATAAATGAAGAAAATAAAATTTAAAAATTTAGCTGACCTAAGGGGAGATAATTCTTCAGGGAGATGGGATACATCCTGGTTGATCCCTTTTGATGCCTGTGCTGCAAGTTCCATCAAGAGAGCAGCAAATAATAGTAAAGCTGAAACAAACCATTACGTGATTAAAAGAAAAGAGAAAGAAAGGAAAAATAAATAAATAAACAAGTAAACCCAACTTCTAGATGATTGAAAAGGCATACATACATGGTCCCAACCACGCCATTCCTGCGGCAAACAATGAGCCAAAAAGCTGGCCAAGAGTAGCACCGGCACCAATGAACCCAAACAATCTTGAACCTGACTGAATACAAAACAAAGTTAAATGCATACGAAAGTATGTGCATCACTAGATGTCTCATGGCAGCATACAAACCTCACTGTCCATGACATCAATTACTCTAGCCCAAGTTGAGGAAATAGTAATAAGATTCAGCAGAGCAACCTTCAAAAAAGCAGAAATTCCCATTAGAACCTAAAATTCAAAGATACTCAACAGTATTTACGGCCAAAACTAATCATAAATAGCTCAGCTCTTGGAAAAAATAAAAGTTATACCCAAAGGAACAACCCAATTCTCACTGAGGCATAAAACCATCCATGGTTACCCCAACCTACAGAATATGCAGGACTGGCTTGATTAACATCAACTTTTGGATCCTCTTTTAAAGGAGAGGATGTAGAAACTGAACCCTACAAATGGAAAAGCAATAAAGTAGTACAAAATTAGAAACAGAATCAGCTAACTGGAGCAAAAAAGCATCTGAACACAAATAACATTACCCCTTAACACAACTCTTATGTTACCTTTGATTCAAATGGTGAATATCCAGCTGAGGAAAAATGCCACAGAATGAAGAAGACAACAAGTGACACACTAAAAAACCTGTGTATCAAAACCAAAGCCTGGAATTTCAAGAAGCACCTATTACTGGATGTAACAGAACCCAAACCTACACTGCTAAGGATCAGCTTGTATTCTTGAAAATGATGGATTCACAATGATCAGATAGACAATTTATAACATGTAGAGATGTCTCTGTTATCGCTAAAGAAAATAATTTCAAACTTGCCACCAGTCAAAAGCTAAATTAGAGAGAACATTGGTTGATACTCGTACAAACTTAAGAATATCATCGCATTTTTCTCAAGTGGAGAAGCCCTCGAGTAGTGAAACCTGAGCATTCAATATGTCCCATCAAACAAATAGGTGAAGATTGTAGCTGAGCAATGGCTTAAATACAATACATGCTTACAATGACATTGGTCCATGACATTGTATTTTCTCGAAGACAGTATCACAAACTCTCTCTCTCTCTCTCTCTCTCTCTCTCTCTCTCACACACACACATTGAAACATTGTAAAAATTAGCTTCGAATACACCCCAAAAATTCAGCATTTTGAAAATGTCGTTAAAATTTCTCAACAAACTAGTTTTTCTGGCTCAGCTAGGTGGGACAGTCAAGTGATTTCCTATCAGGTCGAGCAAAACCAATAAAGAAACAAAATACAAATAATCCAATTAATCATCTTTCAACAACAATATGTCAAACCCACAGGAAACCAAATTAGACAATTAAATTGGCCAGCCTATCTTAGAGCTAAGAAGCCCAATAACCGAATTTGACCCAGACAACCCAGAACAATCATTTATTCCTAAATTTGAAAAAAGTAATTGTTTTGACTGTATCAATTGAACAAAATAAAAACGACTCAGCCTCCATTTTTATCAATAGTAGGCTCATGTTTTCATACATCAATCAAAGAGACTAAAAATGATATATTGATAGACAAGTTAGATTTTAATGGGTATATTGGAATTTGTTCCTTACTCTGTTGAGTGTGTTAGTCCATATTTACAACTTCGTCAACATGCCATTTTAAGGAACGGCAGTGCAATGAAAAGGAATTTGGTGTAGTGTTGGTAATACTATATATAAACATAAAGTGGTGCATAATTCATAGGGTTAAGTATATTTGGATATCATAACCATGTTATAAAGCTAAAATTTCAAACACCCACGTGATATAATGAACAAAAAAACACAAAGGATGAGGAGGAGGGTTAATAGAAATAGTCCATGGTATACCTTGGCTTTGGAAAGATTAGGCAAAGAGAAGATGAGGGTGGAAAGAGGAGCAGCAACCAATGTGAGTGCCAAAGATCCAACAAAAAGGCCCGGAAGGTTCGATAAACCTAATGATATCGCACCCTCATCCCGTAACGGAAGTACCACAAAGTACGCACTTAATATCTGCATATGTAGATTAAGTATAACAAATTCAATTCATTAGGTATTAGAACGAATTTACGTAATAAGCTACAATGGAAGATCGGGATCGAGAGAGATTACGAAGAAGAAACAAGAAGATGAGTGGAGTAATGCAGAGGTCTCGTGTGGGTGCACTGTAACGAACAACGATACGATTGCCTCTATGCGAGACCTCATTATTGTCATCTTTCTCTCCCTCTCTCCTTCCCTGTCTCTCGGAGATTCAATATCGCGGCAAATGTGTGTCCCATTAATCAGGGCCGGCCCTTGGCTTTTGCCTGCTAAAGCAATTGATTGACCCGCCCAATTTTAAGCGACTCCCAAATTTTTTATTATTATTTATTTAATATGAAATTTAAATTTATTATTTAGGATTTTAATTTAGGAATTAGGACTTTATATTTGCTTGGTATTATAGTATATTATTTTTCTTTGTTATGAAAGTGAGATTTTCATATTTTAATTTAGGAGTTTAGATGTACTTTTGTATTAGCCTCGTATTACTTTTTTTTTTTTTTTTAATTTAAAAATTTTCATAAAAAAAAAAAATTTTTGAATTTAAAACTTTAAAAATTTCTTATGAAATTTTTAGAGAAGTAAATTGATTTTTAATTTTTTTCTTGTTTTAGATTTGATCATATAATTATGCCCTCCTAGTAGAAAGTATATTTCTGGACATGAAAAAAGGAAAAGAAAAACAAAAAATATATGAATTTATTCAATCTCAAGCAGGAGCTCTTGACAAGTTTATTACTAGTAATAAACAAACAGATGTTTCAAGTTCAGTTGAAGAAGTTTTGACTGAAAAACATCAGAATGTGACTGAGAATAAAAACTTTGTGGATGAAGATAGTGAAATTGAGCAAGTATGTTTTTCTATTCAACATCTTTTTTTTGTAATTGTATTTTCTTTTACTAAATGATTGTAGTAATAATATGCATCATCAAACTTTGTATGTATACTAACAAATACAATAATAAAAATTGGTACTTATAAAAAAAAATTGTGTCATTATGTACTACGTAGGGCCCCATTTTGGAAGTTCGCTTACGGCCCCCTAAATCTCAGGGTTAGCCCTGGTCTCATACTCCCATTGGGGTACCTCTCTTGACGCTCGTTCTGCAGTTCCAAGGTCAAACGAGCAGACTATCTCTCTGTTTTTTATTTTTTTTCTTCTATTTACATTTATACCACTAAAATTACTAATCACACCCACTTACATTTTACACTCGCCACCAAAACTTAAAAGTTTAATTTTTTTTTTTTTGTTTTTTCCTTTTCTCTACCCCCATAATACCAAAAATAATCTCACCCACAAGTACCGTGGTTTTCCTTCTCAACCATGACTTATCTCCCTCCATCACCCTTCTTTGCTAGTAGTTTTTGAGAATTTTTCTTCTCTCCAGACCATATTTTCCATCACTAGATGCTAGACTTTTTTTAATCAATTCGTACTTTGTTTAAACCTAGACTATTAATCCCATCAATATTTGATCACTGCCCAATCTTTTGATGTTCAACTAGCTCCAACCGTAATTGTCGATTGATCAACTAAAACTTTTTTGACTATAGAATTTTCTTAGAGGGTAAGGATTTATGATTATGAAAAATATAAGGATTTGTGAGATTACGATTAATGTAAGGTTAAAAGGGGTTGAAACTAGAATAACTTTCTATCATTAGGCAGAAAAAAGAAAAAAAAAATTAAGGATTTTGATGGAGATTTCAATAATAAAGATTGGTCATTTGTCAATACAACTTTAAAAAACCAACAATAACTCACTCTTTACTCACCCATGGGTTCTAATTTGGTCAAGACTAGTTTGAATATTCATACTCCACTTCTCCCGCGGCCTTAGGGGTGGTTGTTTTTAAATTGCTTGTCAATTATTGGATGATGAGATTAACTTATTTTTATAAGGTCATATTTGTAAACCACTTGAACAATCAAGATGGTGTTAATCAAATGTTTGAGATTAGCAAAATGGACTGATTCTATTCCATGGACCATCAATTTGAATGATAATTGAATACAGTGATACGAGGGAGACATTCCAGGAGAAAGTAGTCTAGTGTGGCAGAAAGTCACCAAACAGAAAGGCTTCACCATTAACAACTGTCTGCAATGCAATGAAGAATCACAACATCTGGTGTATTTTTATTCAAAGGCAACAGAAGACTGGCAGCATCAGGTGTATTTCTATTCAAGGGCAAACTCATCAGGCATACAAGACCATTAAACCTGAATCTAGCCCACAGCATGAGACTTCAATTTACAATAATTTATAACCCATTACAATTTGCAATCCCAGTTACTGCTTTAAGTACTTCACTTGATCCTCTCTCTTCTTTGCCTCTCCAGTTCTTTAACCATTTGCCAATGTTCCAATGACAGGCAGGTTTCACCAAAACTCAGAGACATTAGGCGGCCCATGGTCAGCCATCTGTAAGTAAGCCAAAGAATTACAAGCACTCAACAAAACCACAAGATTAATAGAATAGAAAATCGATATTACGTTAACAAAACTTTTGTCCATGACAAACCTGCTAAAATCTTGGCTACCTAAACTCCGATCTGCTTGCCTGGCTGCAACCAAGTCATTTTCTACCACCTACAATGTGTCAGCCCATAACAATACTATTCAGATGGTGTAACCATTTCTTTCACTTCTTTCCATTTCTGTAGAGGAAATAGTAATATTCTGATACTTAACATGTAAATTTAATACTCTCTCCAACGGAGCATATAAATTATATTTAAACAAAATGGCATTCGTCCAACTGAAACTTCAGCCGTGTAACAGCAGTACCAAAAAACATTGAACCACAGATCCACAAACCACTGTTTAATGCATCATTTTTCTGATGCACAGACATTTGCCAAATTGCCAGCACAATCAGTGTACATGGGTTATGTAATTCCGGGTGTTGGACATTGCTAAAACCCTCAATTTAGTAGTCCCATAGTAACACAGCATTTGTCATAGGTCCTTTCCATTCGAGCGCATGACTCCAGCCAAATGCCAAAAGAGAACTTGTTTAAAAGAAGTAAGTTAACAAACTCATACCTTCTGCATTTCCAGCTCAATAGAATGTGGCAGTGATCTAAGTGTAGCCAAGTACCATCTCCAAGCTTCTAGTGCTTCTGCAGCCACAGTTTCAGACAAGCCTACCGAACAAGGCCGAAAAGGTACAACTGAATCAGCTGGCAAGATGTTCGACTTTCCATCAGAAAGAATTAGTAATTGGACATCAGTTGCCATCTCCATTTTATAGTACTTAAAATCATATTCCACCTGAATCAAACACATTCCATATTAGTTCTTTACTTCCAATGGAGTGGATGTGAATTCCAATCATACATCCATTCCATGAAGCACAATGCACTGGAAAAACTCATTGCAGTGCAATATATTGTCTCTGCCCATAGAGGTTTGACCGTATGCAGTTTACCAATGTCTGTGCATCAAGCAATGAAACAATTCTTGCATAGACTGATATTCGAGATTGGAACATATACCCAGACAAACATTGATGGGTACACGTATTAAATTATATGGACAAGTTAGAAACTACCTTTTGCAACTCCATAAGATTTTTCAGCAACCTCGTATTCTCAACCCCGACAGAGTTGAGGGTCCCTACTTCCAATTGGGTCTCATCAATGGTTAAATGCGAGGCCTCAGCTAGTTGCAGAACCCCAGTAATAAGTCTGGAGCATTCATCATATACATTTGTCAATAAATAATGAAATACTTGATGATCGTAAATAGTAAAATTACTAATTGAGGACATCATCTGATTCCTATTTTAATTTAGGAATTGCTAATTCAAGGCTACCTGTTTGTCTGATAATCCTTTCTCGGGGCAAGTGAAGCATTGTTAAGATACTCCACTGTAAGGGGTATAGAATGTGAAAAAGGTAGGAGCTTCTTGATTGCAAGAGTAAGCCGATTTCCAAACACAGACGCACTTTCTTTGTTAAAACAAGTAAGATTTAGCGAAAGTTTCCCCACAGCAACAGTGTCTACTCTAGCATGCACCTGCTCAAATGGAATTCATTATATTATAAATCGTACGTGCAAGAAATACGTGGGGGGAAAGCCAATGATCCCAGATAAGAAGTCTAAGATCCAACTTCTTGGTATAAGTAATAGACAAGAGAGACATGCAGAAGGAACAAGGATAGTAACAGTCATCATGCACGACGTTAAACTGAAACCATGATCATGAAAGAAATCATTTACCCTGGACAAAAGATGCAACAACACAAAATGAGCTGCTACCCCATCGTTGCCAAGAACAGCTGTAAGATGTCCCAGCAGAGCATCCCTTATCTCTCTAACCAGATGTGGTTTTGGCTGATTGGATTAAAATGCACAAGCTTAGTTGAAAAAAGCAGCATAACAAAAGCATGAAAGGATAAGAGAAGTAGAAAGGACGGATCCCCACTTACTAAAAATATAATACATGTAAAGTAATTAACAATCAGACTAATCAGTCACTCAAAGTGGCAAAATAAAGAAAGGTGGATGGGCATTTTAATCACCTCTATCATGGGGGAACAGTGAAGAAAGTCATGAGCAGCAAGCTTCCTGTGTACAAAACAATGGAGGCGTGGTACCTGCACAAAAACCAAAAAAAAACGATATATTTTAAACCAGATACCACAGAGTAGTAATAATAAAAGAATAGCAGTTCAGTTTTAATTGAACTTGTATATTTGGAGTGAACTTGTAAAGTCACATGCTCATAAATGCACACACAACCAGTAACCCCAGATATAAGTAATTATATTGTGAGTCCACGCTACACTGCACAAATGTCCCACAGACAAATTTTTCTTGGACATTCAGTCAACAGCAACAATTTTTACGATGATATTACACAAATTCTGAAGCAAATTGTTATTCAGAGTAATACAAAATAGATTAACAAAAATTGATTTTTTGTGCATCTAAAGAAGTAAACAGAATGTTAGTGGCTGAAAATAGAGTCAATACCTTGCTTGGGGGGAAATGGACCGAAACATCTTCACAGAAACCATTGGAGAACTCATCAGAATCATCCTTGTCCACTGTAAGCTCTGAATCGAAAGTGAGGACACCAACAAACTCAAAAACATCATTCAGCTTCAAGTCAGACTCTGGGGAATCATATATCTGCACAATTAGAACTTTGTTAGACTTCTTCAGATTCGGAGAGAAGGAAAAAAAAAAAAACAATTTTAGTTCAGGATACAGGTAATTTCATTGCAACTCAGAACCAGAAAAGGGATCGGTAGACTTACCTTAACTAGACAAGGAAGAGAATTTCTGTCAAATTCAGCCACCATACTCATACCAGAAGAAGTGCTCGCAGTTATAGACTCCTCTGCCAGATAAGACAGCGAAGGGTGCCCATCCTCTCTCTAACAAAAAGAAGGAAATTGATTATAAGTTCACACGAAGGTAAAGCACGAGATTTCTATACTAAAGAAGCACAGAGAGCATTTGGCAGATGTACAAATCGATGTATCACTCATAAACAAAAATCCCACACAACAGACGATTGGAACCTCAAAGTTTGTCAAGCCTAATGGCCAATCCCCAACTCTTAGATGATTTTCCTAATAATTTTCTATTTGATCCTTGAAAAGCCAGGACTTAAATATTTTTAAAAGTCGGTTTTTAATTTTCAGTGAACAGAATTTTGAAAGAATTTTATGGCCCAACTGCTAACTCGATGAAGGTGGGAATGAGGCCCACAAAGCAAATCTAGTAGATCAATATTGACATAACAGACTAAGGTCTAGACAACAATGATGATGAAGAAATGGGTTTAGCCCATAATAATCCTCTGAAAGCCCCTAAGATCAAGTCAAACCACAGCCCATGATAATCCATCATTCTCATTTAAATTGAGGCTTGGATTTTGAACTTAAAAGCAAGTAAAACCAGATGATAAACATTATGCGTGACAATCATCAATTCTATTATTTAAGAAATTCAGACAATCAGATGATTCTTGTCCATCCAATAAAAAACATAACAGCTGATGAAAATCATATCCACTTACCATCTTTTTGGTACTCAACGAACCTTGAAAGTCATCATCTGAGACCTGTCATTGAATTATGTCAGATGGATAGACCAAAGGCATATCACTCAAAATTACAAAATTCAGAAGAAGTTCATGCATATCGCATCTTGTATGAGTATGACGGTCCAACTGACATGGATATAATCCACAAAACCTCTATGTATACAAACATTTATATATAACTATTCTGGATTGCTGCATCCTAGAAATTTTTCCAAAGATAACCATAAGAAGGTACTGCTCTACTGATTTGCAGAACAGGAAGTGCTGGGGCACTTCTTTCCTACATATCTAGATGATTATCATTAGATAGCGAGGTGAAAGATAAATGGACTAATAAAGAGAAACAATTTGAAGAAATAGAAATTACAAGCAAATTCATGTGATCAATAGCTTCACTGTCCTCTCTCTGGCGCTTCTCTCTGTGCTGGGATGTCCAATCCCTACGCTGATTTATCACTGCTTCAGAAGAAGATTCTGTCCACAAATTCTGTCCAGGAACCTGAAACAAAGGAAAGTGAATTAACTAAGAAAAAAATATCGTCACACAAATTTATAGTGACAATAAATGAATGGCTGGAGTAAATTTTATTGATGCCTGTGTCTGTGTGCTAGAATTAGAGTATGAGGTGGAGTTTAAGGGTATAAAATAACTCACTGGAACACAATATAGCAGACGCCGTTCCCAAACTCGCATATCAGATGAAGAACCCATAGGAAATTGGGAAACATCCATAAACTTGTTGGTTCTCCACATTGAACCATCCTACAAAAGGCAAGACACATATCGTCAATCACTCAAAAACTATACTACAGAAAGCATGTGATGTAGGATTAAGCACCAAAATAGAAATACCTTGTAAGCACCAACATAGAATTCATTACCCAGCATGTCTTGTATCATTCCCCGGAACCGAACTAAAGTGTTAGGCTGAAGCAATCGGATGCTTGAAGAATTAAGTATTGGAACCTAAATAATCACAAAATCAAACGTATATAAATTTTTAGCAAAACTGAACAGTTTACAAACATTCAAATAGATGAAGTATCTCATGGGTTGAGACCTTGCATTGTGGACAGAGCAGATAATCAGCATCGTCGAATAATTGTAACAGTCATATGGTAAATGAAACCTACATATTAATTAAATTAACTGTTCACCGAGATCAATTCATCCAAATAAGTTATGGAATCATAAAACTGGAACATTCACCCGTGCATAGTTACATGCACTTGATGGGCATTATATTTTGCAATAAAACTAATATGTTTCGACCAGCATGGAAAAAACAAGATATTATTAATTCCTCAAAAGCAAATGGAAACCTATATACAGCATCCAAGAATTAGAACTATTTCAATCTATCAAGAACAAAGAGTCAGGACCGAATTAGACTGCTAATGAATTTTAGAATCAGAGACCAATGGAAATCTTATCGATGTCAAACATATAACCTGTGAAAGTAACTCACACCAATCAATTAATATAGAAGCAAAATCAGATTGCATATGAAGAGGGCATTAAATGGATATCTCTATGTGTGTGTATATACATATATTTTTAAATTATAGAGAGCGATGGAAGGTTTGTATGGACCTGAGAGAGACCACCATTGTCGAAGAGGAATTCGTGAAAGAGAGGGATGGCGCCCCAATCTTTGCCATCGAGGGTAGCAGGATCGGATCCTGAGGCTATCGCCTTCTCGAAAGTCAGGCGTACGGCTCCCAGAGGATTCGCCAGGCAATCGTAGGGTAGTCCTACCATTGTTGATTGATTCTTCTCTCTCTCTCTCTCTCTCTCTCTCTCTCTGTGGAGTGGGAGTTCAATGCAACCGCGGTCTTCCCGCGCAAAAGAGATAAGTAGGTCGGTTTTCCCGCCAAATCTTGGGAAGTGCGTTCCCGCCATTTTGCGTTTTGATATAATAGGTCCGGTCACACAGAATGATAAACGTAATACCGAGCCCATTGAGACTCGGTTCTTGCTCCAACTTTTCTTTATACACATTCTGCTTCGCATTTCTTCAATTCCATCCCAATTCTCATTCCTTTCTTTCAAGGGAAATTGATATACCATAAATTAATCTGGGTTAATTTAATTGGACAATTTAAGTAGGCTTTGTAGTTGAGTCACTTAAAATTGTAAACCCAATAAGATTGCTTTAGAGTCCAAAATGAAAAAAATAGAATGAGGAAGTGGAAAAAATGATTGACTTTAGATTTTGACTTAGTCAAAATTAGAATTAGAGAGAGAAGCTATTAAAAGAGAAGTGATTTCATATTTTCATGGAACTTGTTGCACAAGATTACCAACACCCCTCAAATGAAGATAGAATCCAGCAAAGTTTAACAAATATCAGCAGGAGTCCAAGTGCAATAAAAAATCAACAGCCCATACGTGAAAAAATTAGCAAAAACAAGTTACTTGACTGAGTTATGGAGCAGCAATTATCCCCTATTCTCAAGGGAGTGTTAGCATATAACAAGGAGCACATCCACCCATTAGCAAAGAGTGGACAACAAGCAATACGTGGGAGAGAGAAGCTGCTGGGATTTGTTTATAAATAGAGGGGTTTGAAGGCATGAAGAAGGCACTCAACATCATCCACACTATTTCAATTTCTAGTTTATCTAGTTTCTAGCATTTCAATTTCAGCATTTGCTCTTCAATTTATTAGTTGTAATTGTTTTTCAATTCATGTAATTTACTGCAATTTACATAGAATAGTTTGCTTACTTTAGTTAAATTAATCTCTTCTTATTTTAAATAAATTAGCTTGCTGTTACATTACTTTTAAATTAATTCGTTTCCATTCATTTAATTTAATTGCTATTATTCTTCTTCTACATTTCTACACTTTAATTTTATGTTAAAGTCCTATTGATTCATCATAGGCAAAAAGAACCCTGATAAAGGAAATAATCACAATCCTTTCACAATCGCCTATCATACATTCATCCATCATTGATTTTTAGGTGGCTTATTAATCGGTCGAAAATCAATTTGATTGATTTTTGGCTTTCTTCTATTAATCGGCGCCCGGGATCAAAAGGATTGGCTTTGATTTTAAACTTATCTAGTTCTGGCACGCCCACGTACACCAAAGGCCAATTTTTGTGTAAACATAAACCAATTCTAAAACTAATTCATTCTCCGTTTATTAAATTTCACAATTAAAACTATTTTTAAGAATTATACACACACTGTTCGAAGATTTGTATAATCTCTCCGTTGACTAAATGGGCCCGAGAACAATGATTGGAACATATTATAGCCCAGATGTATTTTGGAACAAAATTTTTGCACAGTGAGATTTATAGGTCTCAAGTTAATGTAGCGACATGTGCTTCAATTTTCATGCCATATTTTCACACACTGGTAATGTGGAAATGACCCCTTTATATATACTAGGGGGGTGGGGCACGTGCTTCGCACGTGCCTGGTGGGATAGGGGGATATATGTTAGGATATATAAGTGGGCAGTCATAAGGAGGAGGGGCTCCATATCTTCAGTTTTAGAAGATAGTTCGTAAAATTGACCGTTGGATTAGATGCCTGCGTTTTGTATGTCATGGTTGGAAAAAATGACAGTGATCTGACGGTTGGTTTTTGAAATATGGCATTGTGAAAATATATAACTTATTTGTTCTTAAGAAAATTACTATTTTTTGTAATGTTAATTATTTCAGAAATCAACCGTTGGATGACTATGATTTTTTGTAGAGATGATATTGGGAGTGGGAGCATCTAATCTAATGGTTAGTTTTATGAATTGCCTTCTAAAATTAGAGATATGGAGTTGACGTTGGATAATTTTATGTAAGGCTGGGCTTATATTAGAATGACTGTGTAAGTGGGTTGCTGGAGTGGAATTGCTGGTGGATACATATGTATATATATATATATATGTAGGAAAAGCACTGTTTGTTACTTGTTTATGCCTTAGATATTTACAAGGTTGGCATAGGGTTGTATTTACACATAGCTTCAAAAAGGGTTCCAAAAGAGACGTTATTTTTTTACATATGGCAACTGTCCAGCCATTTTGATTCCAGGTACTGGGCTTTGCGGATTTGCAGCAACAGTTCAAGTTTTGTTGAGCTCAGTGGCAGAGCTCTCAGGAAGTGAAGCACCAGATGTGCTTGCCTCAGCTGTTTCTTGGGATGCTTGTTCTTGTTCTTGGTTGAGAGGCTTCATGTAACTGATGGTATATGCTTTGATTCCTTGGAATGAGTCTTGAGCTGTTTTGATCTGGATCATGTATTCGATTGGGATTTGTGGCTTAATGATCCGTTGAAGCTCAGCTGCATTTGACTGTGAAGTAAAATAGAGAACATAAGTAATGTGTAAAGGGACAAGTTGAATCAATGGTGGAAAATATTGATATTTAGATGATGTTTTAATGAAGAACTGTTATAGCTCTTGGCACAAGAGGAAAATAATCAAAAGATGTTGATAAATGCTCAGCCAACTTAATAAAAAAATTGGAAAACTAATTGTTGGTACTTGTTTTGAGTGCATCATGTCTGCTACTGCACTCCATATCTTGGAGTCACAGATTAGTAATCAGGATGGTAGCTACTTAGCTAAACATGTTGCTATGATTGAGAAGAGTTTATCATTTAATTTAGAAATTCTTGTGTTTTTGAAGTTTGTTGAAGGACTGGTTGTCTTTCTCTAAATAAACTCTTACTTGTCATATTAATAAAAGAATGGCTTCATAGATGCATTCTAGGATGTCAACAAGTTCCTTGATGAGGTTAAGGCCAAAATATTCATATTTGTTAATCTTACATTTGTTTGATCAAAACAAAGAAGTAAAAAATTTAAAAGAATGAATGAATATTGTTGATGAAAAGTGGACGTTGAGGGCATTCTTTGATAATAGTATATGAGAAGAATCTCATAAGCAAATATTTAATTTGAAGAATCTGCATTGTTAAAGATTTTCAGAGTGTTCTGTTTTTTGGTGCAAGGTATTGAGTACCAAAAAGAGAGAGTAATATTGTTGAGTGTTTTAGGGAGGACTGAAAAGGAGCTGATTCAAGCAAAGGAAAAAAGCTCAGATGGTTAAGAAGGGGGCAGTAAATCAATTGGTGATCCATTGAGGGGAGGTAGATTTATGGCTGCAGTTTTTTTTGTTCTCAAAGGAAATTTATGGGTCTGCAATAAATTGATTTTAAGTATGGGACATTATGTTCGGATGTTGTTAAAAAGGATTCTTTGAATGAGTAATAAACATAAATATGAAAACATATAAAAAGAAATAATCTGTGAACAGAAAAAAAAGACACAAAATTGGTCTAAAAAATTGTTTAACTATAGTGTTTTTTGTTTTTCTTTGTCTCTAATAATTAAAATGCCAGTTGGTAACGTGAAATTGCCAACAGTCATTAAGTTTGATCATGTAAGTTTGAATGTAGATTTAGCATAAATAAGGAAAATGCTAACTAAAGTGAAATTTAATATAAATAAGTAAGAACAATGATAAGTGTGTGCATGAATTATTTCTGTGCAAGCAGTTGTAGGAGAATATTCATGTGAATTGCAAATGATATAATTGTGGATAGCATTCAGACTTTGATTTTTGGTGTCCTTTATAAATTGAATCATATCTGCAGCCCAAGAAAGAGGAAGTAACAATAATAATAATAACAACATAAATGGAAATTGACATGAGGTACAGAGTGGATGCTAAGATTTGAACAGTGCTTTTACTTAAAGAGACTGGTCTATGTAAATATTGGTTCATAGTAAGTAGACAAAAAATAGAAAATGTTGATCTATGTAGTCAAAGTCTGGATCTAGATTAGAGTGAAGAGTTTGATAGTGGGCTAGGAACAATATCAAGAATTAAAAGCTCAAGCAATATACTATAAGTCAGATGGTGTAGATATTCTCTATGTAGATATTATTATATGTATGAACAGAATGAGGCTTTGAGGTGGGAAATGGAAATAGTTTACGTGATGGAAATTAAAGCACAGTGTTGACTTTATTTTTTATCTTAGGTATTTTTCAACTGAATGCTAAAAGAAAGACATTGCAGTATATATATATATATATATATATATATATATATATATATATATATAT
>JAESVK010062756.1:14671-25060 GCA_017140935.1 Hamamelis virginiana
TATATATATATATATATATATATATATATATATATATATATATATATTGGTGGTGGCATTTGTGAGGGAAACGTAAGTTATTCAAAGAACCATAAGTTAGTTTGCTTATGATATATGTATTACCTGTGCAGCAGCTTCATAGATTTTTTCTGCAGGGCAGCCAATGTAAGCTTCTGCGATTTGTCCAAAGAGTTTTGCATTGATTGTGTCTGAATTGTCAGATAATTCAACTTCTACAATGAACCTGGCAATCATAGGATGGGTTAATTTTTTCTTCATACTAAAATGAGTTGAATTGAAGTTTGTTTGTTTGTTTACCTTGGATTTGCAACTACATTCTCATTTCTACAAAAATTGCAGTGGTAAATGTTGCCTTTGTATGAGGCTGTGGTCTTGTAACAGTTGCTGCAAGAGATGTAGCAAAACTTTTGGTTGTAGTTCTTGAGTTGAATTTTTGCCCTTGTCCAAAATGTAGTCTGTGGGTAGGTTTTTGGTTAGCAACAAAATGATAGAGAAATAGAAATAATAAAAGGGAAGGATTGTATGTGTGGGACGTACATTTTCTGGCATTTCTTTGGCTTGCTTGATAGTGATGCTTGCTTCAAGATGAGGTTCAACTGCTGTGTTGCTTGTGGAGTAGTAGTGGTTTGGATTTATGGTGCCTTTGATTTTTTCTTGATTGTCATTGAACCTATGTGATTTATGGAAGAATAAGTAGAGGAAATAAATGACATGGAAAATATGTGTTAAGTTTATTTGCTTTTAGTTGTACCATTTCCTTAAGTGCTCTGCTGAAGGATGCTCTGGACAAACTGCTATTGATGAATTTGTTCTAGTACTTATGGACATACCTGCACAATGAATATGGAATATAATGAGTGTAAATAGAGTTATTATTATGTTTATATATATTCATAGGATTGTGTGGTTTAAGATTTTTACCATTGTAATTGCTGACAACAACATGAAATGCCATCAAGATAGGATAAGTTTCTTTCTTCGCATATATTTCCCGAGAATGATCGTCCACAAATTGATTCCAAAATGACATGAGGACTGGCTGTGACCTGTGAAAGTAGAGATTTGGTTACTTAGAATTTAATATAGTGAAATAGAAAGTAGAAAGAGAGACAAAGGGAGGTTATATGAAAGTTGAGGTTTGTTGGAATGAAATATTGTTTAAGAAGTTTACTCCTCATTTATTATGATAGCTTCTTGGACATTTGAAGTGCCGAATTTGGTAGGTGTGCATCGAGGGGGTTTGATGTCCAAAACGATACCGAGAATATCTGAAAGGATTTTATTTTTGTTAGGATAAAGGTTAGCAGTGTATGTTCAAGAATGAAATATGACTGAAATTATATTTGTTTACCTATTTCTGCTGAAAATTTCATGTGTTCTGGGAAAGTGCTAAATGGAGTGAATTTAAATTCTGTGGTAATCATGTCTTCAGCAGAGGTGCAATGTTCAATTACAGTTCTTCCGCTCACTGTCCATTCATAGTTTGTTTTGATAATTTGATACTTAGTGTAGCACACCTTGACTATTGCTTTGGAGATGTAATAGGTGTGAAAGAGCTTGAGTCGTGTTGCAATGAGCGGGATTTGATTTCCCCATACAATAATCTGGACTTTATCTCCCTGTAGGATATTAACATAAATAATTGGCAAGTATGAAACTAAAAATAATTGGTTATATATACAGAAAGTTATGAATAATTATAAGTGATTACTGAGTCATCGGCAACAATATATTTTTGGTGTCGTTTTGAGTTATCAGGATTTGCCCATATTCAATGTTTCTCAATGACTTGGACTTTGGCCTTCCAATCTAAGTTTTTGTCTGGTGTTATGTCTCGTATAAGGCATAGTCTCGGCGCCATCCTGTAAAATGATAATAAGAGCTTTGTTAGTGGAGAACTTATATGAATGTAAGCATAGAGAAGAATAAAAATTGTTAAATGGGTTGTGGTACCTTTATTATCAAAGTAAATCAATAGTATGATATTATTCAATGCAGATTTCATGATTCATGTTCTGGTATAAGGATCTCTTTATAGACTATATTTGTCGTGTGAGCTTGGTTTGTGTTATGTTCAATATTTTCTGATCTTATGACGATCTTTAAGTTATTTGCTGATGTTGCTCTTGAGAGTGCAACGTATAATTGTCCATGAGAGAAGACTGGTTGAGGTAAATAAATACCAACTTTTTCTAGTGTTTGACCTTGTGCTTTGTTAATTGTCATAGCAAAGCTTAGTCTAATTGGATATTGAATTCTTTTGAATGGGAATGGATATGGTTCTGTTTTATTTGGTAGAATAGGAATTCGAGGAATGAATACTCTGCTACCTTTATAATGTCCTAGTGCTATTTCAGCATCTATTACATTTCTTTCAAAATTTCGGCATATTAATCTTGTACCATTTGATAATCCTTTTGATGGATCTATATTTCGTAAGAGCATAATTGGGCAGCCTATTTTTAGTGTAAGCTTGTGAGGTGGATATCCATTTGGTGTTAATGTGTTAAGGAATTCTTCTTCAAGCATATAATTTTCATTGTTCAATTTTTCATCTCGACTTAAGTAAGTTTTCTCTATTCCAGGAAATTGTTTGATTAAAATTTGATTTATATCATCAACAGCATCATTTTTTGGTGTAAGAATAGCTCTATTAATTATTTGATATATGTTTTTTTCGTGAAGCAATGGAGTAGGAAAAATGAAGTCTATTAATTGATTGATTGATTCTTGTTCGGTATGATTGGTAGGTAATAATAGTTGTGGAGGAATAATAATATCAGTATCATTTATTGTTGGTTCTGTGCCATTGCCAACTCGAAGCAAGAAATCAGTAAAGTTTGGATCTATTTTAGCACGCATGTTTTGTGTTAATTTGAGAATTTTCATTTGTGGCCATAAATATGAGTTGATAAGACTTGAGTTGATTGATTCTTCTTTGGTTGATTTTGGAATGACTGGTAAGACTTGTCTAAAATCGCCTCCAAAAATAACAATTTTCCCGCCGAATATGTTATTACAGTCCATTATATCTTGAAGCATACGATTAAAAGTTTCTATAGCTTGTCGCCTCACCATAGATGCTTCATCCCAAATTATTAGTTTTGTAGCTTTTAGTAATTTAGCAAGTCCAGTTTGCTTGCTTATAGAACAGGTAGTTTGGTCATCAATGTCAATTGGAATTTTGAATCTAGAATGAGCAGTTCTACCACCAGGTAAAATAGATGCAGCTACTCCAGAAGTTGTTGTAGCTAAAGCTATATGATTAGTTGATCGTATCTTTGCTAAAAGAGCTCGATATAAGTAAGTTTTTCCAGTTCCTCCTGGACCATCAATGAAAAAACTTTTTGGTTCATTATGTTCAATGGTTGATAGAATCAAATCATATGCATGTTTTTGTTCATAATTTAGCGTCATGAATAGGTTTTTGTCTTCATTTGTAATTGGTATTTGCAGTTCATCTATAATTTCTCTTGGTGTTAGATCATTAGTAGTATAATTGATAGGTTGGTCTATTAAATGGAATTCATCAATGGATCTATTCATGGATTCAAGTGTTAGATGTATAGAGTTTAAGACATTTATTTTAATCTGTGCCGGCAATATGTTTGGAAGTTTACTAAAATCTTCAGACATTGATTGCTCAAATTTTTCCCAAAGCATTTTTGGATCAACAGGATTGCAGTAGACGAGTATAGTTGCGAATAAACGCCTTAATGTAAAAGGCATTTGAAAGGAAGAAGCTTCTTGTAGGCAAGCTTCAATTGTATCATCTGTATGAAGTAGTTCTCTAAGAAGAGCGGCTTCTTGAAAAGATGATGATGTGATTCCATTTACAGTCAAGAGGTCTTTATATGACATAGGGCCTCTTATGTGATTTAATAATAATCTTAGGTAATATCTTTCTCCTTCAGATGGATTTACAGTTACTATTCTACCAATAACTGTGCCTTTTTTTCGATGTGTCCATTGTCTATCTTTTTTGCTCCAAACATAATGTTCTGGATATTCTCTATATAAGAATTTTCTAGACTCTGCATCTTTTTTATTCATAGCAAAAAATTGTGTGAGCATAGTTTTTGATAGGAATTGATTTTCTGCAATTTGGTTTAAATTTTGGTTATCTTTGTAACATACTGTATGTTTTCCTTCTAGATGTAGCTGTAGATTTATAACACTTGGATTCATCTCATTTAATGTAAATGCATAAATTCTCCACATTGCTTCTGGTGCTCCTATCCATCTTCCAGATTGAAATGCATTTATTTCATCAATATGTTCTTCAGCTGTCTCAGAAACTATTTTGAAGCTGATTTTATCATGTCCTTTAAAAATGTATTTATAAAGATATTTCACTGCTTTGATTGTAGAGCATATTTCTACATTGATATGACAATCAAATTTGGCTAATAAATATGGATTATAAGGTATAACCCATCTATTGTCTAATGTGCATCCTCTAACTAAAAGTGAATCATTATTGTTTCTTCTTCTGTATATTGGATATGAGTCTTTTCCTTGAGTTGTTTTATCGCAAAAATCTTTTGGATAATAATTTTTGCATTGACCTTTTTTCATGCATACATTTTTTGGTTTCAAATTTCCACAAGGGCCATGCATCATATGTTTTTTAACACAGTTTCGCAAATATGGTTGATTTTCAGGTGGTATTTCTGCAGAAACATAACTATCATATGAATTTGGTGAAGTTATTTTTGCATTTTTTTTTAGTATAAGAAGAAAATGTACATGTGGTAAGCCTCGTTTTTGAAATTCTATTACATAAACGTAAGCATCTATTGGGCCAAATATTTGTTTTTTGAGAAGATCATTTTTTAATTCTTCAACTTTTGCTCGAAATACTCGTGCAACTAAATCTGGTCTATTTTCTGATTCTTCACCTTTTGCAAGATGATTTTTTATTTCTGGCCATGATGGATTACAAGTCATTGTTATAAATAAATCTGGTTTACCAAATCTTTGTACTAATGCCATTGCATCAGTATATCTACGTTTCATGTCTCTAGGTCCACCAATAAATGATGCAGGTAAAACTATTCTTTTACCAACAGCTGAGCCTTGTGTTTCACCTTGTGCAATACCATCAAGAATGCCTGCATATAAATCGGCTCTTATTTGTTTTTGATTGTTTCGAAGATAATCTAACCTTGCTGTTTCCATCTTTATATACATATCGATGATGTATTGTTGGAGTAATCTTCCGGCCCGTAATAATAATGATTTGTCATCATGTCTGATTTGTAATTTGTAGCAATAATATTCACGAATAGAGATATTTGTCCTTGCAGTGTAATGGCTTTCGCGTTCAACTGCATAAGAAATTTTGTTTATTAAGTGACAAATGTTTTTTGTTGTGCTATGTTTTAAAAGAAAATATTCGAATAGTAAATACCTTTGGATTCGTTGTTCAGAAGTTCGTCTATTGATGTGACATTGTGTGCATCAACAATATTTTGGCCAGGACAAGTTTCTTCGCCAATGTGCCTTATAACTCTTTTGATTCCATTATGCCATCCAGTATCTCCAAAGGGAAATAGTATAGGATATTGTAATGGATCATAACAACCATAGTAATATTTGATTCGGTGCTGGTCTTTTTGATGGCCATGGACAATAATGTCGGGATTACTTGTTGTTTCATTGTCATCAGATTCTGTCCATATTGCTGCAACTTGGGATACATCTGGAATATTGTAGACTCGTTGATCTAGGCTAGGGCTAGAATGGATAATTATGGCTTGATCTTTTAGGTTAGGTAGTGAAGAGAGGCTTCGAAAAATATAGAATATGGATTTTGGTTTAGCATTTTTGAAATGAGCTCGACTAAGTTTGGGCTAAAATTAGGATATTGTAATAATCGGTTTGTAATTTCATGTTCAGTATCATAGAAGTACAATTGTAAATGTGATGGTTTTTTATCAACGGGAAGAAGTTGATTTATGTAGTGATATACTTGTCCTTGAACTCTAAAAGAGTAGATTCCATGATTTTTCTTAGAGAGTTCTTTATCACAAATCGCACCGAAAGATGTAAAGGCAAATGAATTGTTATATGCTCTGATGAATGTTTTGAATGATTTTGTTTCTTCTGAATTAGATGTGAATAAATATTTTTGTTCTTGAGGAGCAGGATTTGATGTTAAGTGTATTTTTCCTTCTAGACAACAGAAGGTTTTAGGCTCTCTATAAAATCGGTGAGCATTACAATAAGAACAAGTAGCTACTACTGGTAATTGCATAGCTTGTATTGGTACGTGCATCAATGTTGTACCAATATTAACTGGAAAGTTTTGCGAACTTGCATTTGAAAGAGATGTAGTAGCATCTAAATTGTTCTCTTCTGGTCGATGGAGTAAGATATGGTCTGTTTCCTAAATAAAAGAATAATTGACATATGTGAGTTTTTTATATATTATGTAATGTATAGTACTATAATATTTGGTATAAAGTTGAAACAGTTACTAACAGTCGTGATAGCTGAATCATTCCATTGAAGAGGGATATCTATAAGATCATGATCTTCTTCTAATCTTTGCGATGTTGATGTGATAGGACAATTGTAAGCTGAGATTGGAATATGGAAATGAGGGATTTTAAATGTATCAATATAAAATTTTTAAATGAAATATAATTAGATGTATAGTTACCATTATTGAGATATTGAACATCGATAATGACATCCTCTAAGTCAAATGTAGAAGTGTCATCACTTGTTTCATCTATTGAAGAATATTTCCTTTTCGATGTAGCGATAAATTGATGAGAATTAGGAGAGATTGTGCTAAAGTGATGTCGCCGGTTGGACACATTTAGTAACCTTCTTTCAGCATCAATTGTTAATTGTTGTTGCTCTATGAAAAAATATTTGGATAATAAAGTTATTATTGGATCAGATATAATTTGGTTGTTGAAGAAGAAAGAAAGCCTATATTATGATAGATACTTTAGTAAGTAGAACTTACGTTGTGATATTATCCTTGAGTTTGCATATTTTTCGCGGCGTAGGATGTTTTTTCTTTCGTTGTGGTGGACATTAGAATATTCTAATCTTTCACTGCTACTCCCTGAAAAATGTTTATTGTTCATAGTGAAAGGAAGATTCCTTTCACTAAAATGAATTTTAATTAAACTTAAATCTAGTCTTTGAAATATAATAAAATTATATAAATTTTAATTTGAAAATATATATCAGAACATTGTTTTTCTTGAAAGTTAAATTTATAATGTGTAAAAATATAACTAAATGCATGAAGCAATAAGGTTTTAGGATTTAATGTGAATCACGTATAGAAATATGTGAAAGAATTGCAGTATTTAAATTATAGGAATAGTATTACAAAAATTGTAAGCAACAGAAATGATCATAAATAAAAACATTATAATGTTTGTATTCATGAATAGAATTTCATATCTGAAATATTATAGAAACAAAATAGACAGGATTATGTTAATAAAACTGTGAGTTTTAAAAAAGTAATGGTATGTACCTGATATAAGAGAAGTGATACCGTATCAGAAGCAAGAGCTTTGGTCGGTGTTTTCAAAATCTATTATGATAGGCAAATAAAAGAAGTTAGAATCTGTAAATAAAAAGTACACGGAACATTGAAGCAGTTATAAAGTTAAATACTTTGATTTCACAATTGAAACAGTCTCAATTAATACTATTGGTAATATGTGTTGTAATATGTTCGGGGATTGGTGTAATATGATTGTAAAGAAACACTTGAATGATTTTAGTGTAGTTAATTTATTAATATATCTTTGTCATTTTATACTGTTGCAAATAGAGATTTTTTTTTTACTATTGTTTGGTTAAACTTTTAGGATATGGGAAAAAAAATTTATAAAATTTTGCATTATATATTTATTATGTATAAGATTTATTAGACATTAGCTAGTTATTAGATAAGATTAGGAAATACATCTATTGTTTTATTTGTTATTTGCTTTGTTATTTTATATATTTTTTTTTTTGATATTTTCATTTATTTTATAATTAAATGAAAATGTATGAAATTGTAGAGTATTGACATGTGGATATTTTAATAGTCTGTTGAGTTGGTGAAGAATTTGAATAAAAAATTTAGGTAGAGTGAAAGAGAAAAGAAATTGAGGGTGAGAAAAGAGATAAAGTGTGAGAGACACAGAAGAGGGAAAGGAAGCTGGAAAGTAATAATAGATAAAAAGATTTTAGAATCATATTTATATTCAAGAGTTGCAAGAAGTTGTATATATTTTTACATATATGTTTTAAAATCATATATATATATATATATATATATATATAGATATATTAATTATTTTATTATGAGGCTTAGTTTATAGAAGGTTGTGTAAGGTTTCTTTTATATGGCAAATTTTATATGACAGTCTATAAAATTAACCGTGAGATTAAATGCTTATTGTGTATATGTTATGATTACAAAAAATGATAGTGATCTGATGGTTAGGTTTTGAGAAATTTGAGTTTGAAATAAACTGGAATTCGAAGAATAAAAAATGATAGTTGTTTTTTAGTTTTTTTCAAAGGGATTTTTTTTAGAAATCAACCATCGGATCATTGTGATTTTTTGTGGGCATGACATATAGACGATGAGCATTTAATTTGATGATTAGTTTTATGTATTGTCATATAAAATTGTTTACATGGAGTAGATGTTACGTAGCTTTGTGTAAGGTACGCCTTATAATAGAATCATTGATATATATATATACAGTTATTCTATTATGAGGCTCACGTTACGCAAGGTTATGTAAGATCCTTTTCATATGCCTAATTTTATATATCGATTTATAAAATTGATTGTTAGATTAGATGTTCATCTTCTATAAGAGGTATTATTATAAGATGCATCTTGCATTAGATACGCTTCTTAATAACCATCTGTGATAAATTTTTTTAAAAATTGACCGTTGGATTAAATACTCCTATAATGTATGTCATGTCTGCAAAAAATTGTAGTAGTGCAATGTTTGGTTTCTTAGAAACTGACTGGTAAAAAACTATGGCTTTTTTGTTTATTAAAATGTTATCATTTTTTAGCGATCAGTTTTCTTAGAAACGAATCGTTGGATCATTGTGATTTTTGATAGACATGACAGACATTATAAGGGTATTTGATCTAACAGTTAGTTTTTAAAAATATTGATCACATGTGGCTATAGAGGAGCATATTTGATGCAAGATGCATCAAGCGCATCTGATATTAGAATTTTTATATATATATACATATATATATATTAATTATTTTATTATGAGGCCCAGTTTACATGAGGTTGTGTAACGTTTCTTCTATATGGCAAATTTTATATGACAGCTTGTAAAATTAACTGTGAGATTAAATGCTTATTGTGTATATGTTATGTCTACAAAAAATGATAGTGATCTGATGGTTGGGTTTTGAGAAATTTGATTTTGAAAAAAACTGGAATTCAAAGAAAAAAAAATGATAGTTTTTTTGTAGTTTTTTTCAAAGGGTTTTCTTTAGAAATCAATCATCGGATCATTACGATTTTTTGTGGGCATGACATATAGACGATGAGCATTTAATCTAACGGTTAGTTTTACGAACTGTCATATAAAATTCGTTACATGGAGTAAATGTTACATAGCTTTGTATAAGGTGCGCCTTATAATTGAATCATTGATATAAATATATATAGTTGTTTTATTATGAGGCTCACATTACAGAAGATTGTGTAAGGTCCCTTTCATATAGCTAATTTTATATTTAGTTCATAAAACTGACCGTTGGATTAGATGCTCATTTTCTATATATTATGTCTACAAAAAATCGTAGTGTTCTAATGGTTGGTTTCTGTGAAAAATGACTTTGAGAAAAACTGGGAAAAAATTGACATTTTTTATTGTTTAAAATTTAGTTTTTTTTCAAAGTCATTTTTCTCAGAAATGAACCATCAGATCTTTGTGATTTTTTGTAGGCATGACATATAGAAGATAGACATGTAATCCAATGGTTAAGTTTATGAATTGTGATATAAAATTGGTCATATGGAAGGGACTTTATGTAACTTTACGTAAGGTGAGTTTCATAATAGAATAACTATATATATATATATATATACAGTCATGTTACAGTCAGGCCGGCCTGACTGTAGCATTTGTACGGTCACTCCATTTTGGGGGTGATGCAGGTTACAGGTCACAGTTTTGACCGTTGGATATCCTATTTAGGAAGTGCTTGTTATGGTTGCAAAAAATCACAGGGATCCGACGGTTGGTTTCTGAGAAAATTGACTTTGAAAAAAATTGGAATTCAAAGAATAAAAAATGACAGTGTTTTTCTAGTTTTTTTTAAAGTCAGTTTTCTCAAAAACCAACCGT
>JAESVK010062770.1:0-12650 GCA_017140935.1 Hamamelis virginiana
ATTAAAATTTCTCATGTTTGTGAGTTTTAGTTTCTTATACTTGTCCTTGGGTTTCTACTTCTCTATCTTGCAAAATTAGACTAGCAAAAGCACATTTGAATTCCTGTGCATCTATTCAACATATGTGTATAACTATTAACTAATGCAAAGAAAAGCATACTTAAAGTCAACCCGTGATCTTGGTTACTTTATAGTTGTGATGTTTTTAGCTTTAGCTATTTTTGTTTCGTTGTATACTACACATGTACGGGGGGGCCGTTTTCTGGCCCTTCTTTTTCTTATATATAATGAAATACACTATTACCTGAAAACATGAAATCTTTTTTATTATTAGAAACTGTTCTCACTCGCACTGGTTATGGTTCTCATGCATGTGCCCTTAAACTGTGCTGGTAATTTGACATTTTAAATCACTAATTTGTAAGGGAACGTTGAAAAGTGAAAGCCCATTTGCGAAGGGCTAATGTATAAGCAAACCAAATACGGAGCATTAAAGAATATATGATGATGAAACAGTATTCTTCCAGGTTTACATCTTTATTATATAATTCTTTTATGAAGGACTGTTGATCTCTTTTCACTTGAAACTTTGTGTTTAATGGTGCATTGTGAGTTTGTTGACCAGTGATTGCTTAAAACAGCCAAGTTTTCTTTTAGCATCTTGTATTTCTGAAATTTTGTTTTGAAGATAAATAAATTGGCACAATCATGACAAATGAAGTGCCAAACTGCCAAATATTCATTTCTCATGTCTAATATTGGAGATTGTTTTTTGGTTGAGACATGTATTTTAAATATTTAAATGTGACATTTCATTAAATGGTTTAAGTGTGGACAAAACTCAATAATTTCCTAAAGATATGAACTTCTACAATGTTTTGCTTGAGAAAAATTTACAAAATTCAATTATACACTTGTATGATATCGTTGAATGCCCCACTGAGAGGGAGTATTTGATTAAAATTGACGGTGCTACACAGACAAAAGGAAGATAAGAAAGGATGTGGGTTGAGGGGGTGGCATATGATTTTAACAAAGGATATAGCTCTAGGTACAACTGAATTGCAGAAAATGATTTGTAGAGCCAATTACAGATTTTTATCATGTGTTATGTTTTAATATATTTTAGGTTCCAAACTCCAACTTGGAAATTTAAGTTGGTAAAACTCACCGTCAATGGCGATATTTACATTTGTTTTTATGTTTAGCAGAGTACAAAAATTATACGACCTTTGTGTACAAGAGAACAAAGATAGAATATATTAGTAGATCAGGCAAGAGAAGAATAGTGAGAGCCTTTCAATGCTTTCTGTTAATCTTAAAGTTCCTTTAAAATGATAGTTTCACAGTTCTCCTAGGAAAAAGCTTCTAATTGTTTTTTGTTAAAAATTTTCAAAAACAGTAATTTGTTGATGTATTCTATCAATCATATGTATCGTTATGTATAGTCAAGATGAGATTCATCTTGGTGATACATACGATGTTCCATATTAAATTCCCGTATTTATCATTTTGTGTATTGTTAGATACTATCCTAACTGTACTTTTGTTGGCTCCAATTTGGGTTTTGATTATATTTTCATCTCATCTGGTTATTACAATTTTTGGTTTTTTAAATGAAGCATGGAAGCATAAATTCTTTCTTCTTTTATTTATTTATATCGTCATATGTCTTGTTTTCCCTTCTCCTGTAGTGTTTGTTATATCTTGATACTTAAGAAGAAGGCCATCCTATTTCTGATAGTTAAGAGTGTGATTTAGGTATTGAGATTTTTATTTTTATTTTTTGCCACTTTAGAATTTCATTTTCCTTTTTATCTTGTCTCTGGTTTTTTGAACTAACAGGAGATTTCCATTTACAGGCAGAGCGAACTAAGGAAAGGTTTAAGCTGGTATGATTCTATTCTGATGTGTATGTTTTATTAATATGAAAAACTTTGCACTGTGATTAGGGAAGGTTATCTTTGATTTGATTCAAAGGAAATTTGATTTACAGCAGAAACCCCTTTCCTTTGTAGCTCCCCTATTAGTGCTTGTATATGTAGATGTGACATAGGACAAGCAATGGTTGAAAGTCAGGTGTTGAGAAGAATATATTTTTTCGCTTAAGAGATATGTACTGATAATTGAGAAGAGTTTGGGTTGGACCTTGTAGAGTTTGGCAATGGAGGCTTTAATTATTTATCGAACTTTCTTTATTTCATTAGTCTTGTATCTACTGGTTCTTAAGGTGTCCCACCATCACAAGAAATATGAGGGTGGGCTTACATCTCAAGCTGTCACACAAGCATATAATTTCTGTTAAGTGTTTTAGATTTGAGTTCAAGAAGAGATTAGTTGCACCTCACTTTGTCTCAGACAAACAAAGGGTTGCTTTAAATGCCTTTTATTTGCATTAACTGAGAAATATTTTGACACCCATAAGTCCATGTTGGACCACTGTGGGCAGCCATGGTTACATCAGTTCCCTATGCATGGAAAGATCTATTTATTTTTGTTGAGATTTAGGAACCTATTAGCCATTGTATATCTTTTGCTTTAGTCTTGTGCAACATAGCATGCTTTAGATGTTTCTAATTTACCAGGAACTTTTGATACCTGCTATGTTGCATTTGTTCTGATTGTCCGATAAATCTTTGGTTTTATAACATTGTCAGCTTCAGAATTCCTGATGACTGGCTTTTTGGTTTTAATTTTGTTATAATGTGCATTATACATAGCTGAATCATTTATGTTAATGATATGCATCGATGTGTGTTTCTATTGGTAGTCCCAGACAATAGAGGTCAGCTCCCTGCAACTGCTCCTGCTCTGAGAGTGCATATTTCAATGAATCAATATGCTCTTTTATTTTTTCTTTTCTTTGTTTTAATAGTGTTTTTTCTGTGTGTTTAAATTTGATCGTCACCTATGTCTTTTCCAAATTCAGCACACTTCTATTTGACTCTGCTGGTTGATTGCAGTATTCATTAATTAGAACTTTTTTTTTTTTGGTTGCTTTTTTCCGAATCTACTAATGGCACATAGATAGAACATAGCTCCTCACATGAGTGATGAAATTTATTCAATAGGCTGTTGGGGCTTGATCATCGTCTTGTCAATGTTTCAGTGTTTGAAAATTTAGGCATAGAAAACCAGTCATCCACCTTTGGACTTCTGCAACTACCTGTTCAGGGAATAGCTTGGATAATGTATAAACTATCTATATTGTCTAAATATAATTTAGTCTAAGCAAATATCTATAGGGGCGGGTTCAACCTACAGCTGAAAAACGCAGCTAAGCCCACGTTTCTTACTCAACGTGGGATCAAAGCATATCCAACACTCGTAAACAAAGCTGACAATAAACAATTAAACATAATGATGGATCATTAATTACTCTATCGCATCTCATCATTATTCATGAAATGTCTCTCCCCAAACCCATTTTCCTCTCCAGCCATCGTCAAAGCCACCATCATCGGTGAAGATTGCCGGCCACAGTAGCCCCTCGCCGGTGCAACCCATCATGGCTCTCCCTCTCTCTCCTCATGGTGGCAACTCTCCTCTCTCTCCTCACTAACGAGTGAGAAACCATTGATTTGAAGCTCAATGGATCGTCCCATGTTGTAGGCTATTGACCTATTGGCCACAATTTCACAATTATTCGAGAGTCCTCAGGAATAGTGTAACCCATCACCCGACATGGTTACAAGGCATGGTGAGAGTTGCCGTAATGAGAGAGAGGGGGTTGCGATGAGTCCCACTGGTGTTTCAAAACAGAACCATTCAGCTTTTGGGTTTTGATTGTTTATGATAAGATTTCTTATCACTGTTAACATCAACAATGCCTAGGCCAACCCCTCTCAAATCTAATTTCTCCCAATGGCGACTGTGTTCATGTTCTGGGATTTTGGGTGTTTGAATTTAATTCAGACCAAAAGGGGTTTCTAATACCAGAGAATGGCTTGCTATCAGGTATGGAAGTTGGGCTCATCACAGAATCAGTTTCAAAGAAACCCTTTGAAACAAAACCTGTAAACAACCTTGGAGAACTGAAGAAAGATGAAGTGGGTCTTGCGTGTTTGTTGTCTGTCAATGATTGAGAGCCACAGACAAAAGCTCTAACTCTCATCATGCAAGGATGACCTGCGAGGAGGCCATACTGGTGTGGGTTTGGGGGAGAGAGAACAGTGATGGGATGGGACTTTGGAAATGGTGAACAATTAATGAACTTTGTTTTTTTATTTTTTATTTTTTCTTGGATTTATTGTCAGCATTGTTGTTGACCATTGGATGGATGATGATCCAATGGTAAAAGAGAAGCATATCTTCAACCGTGCTTTTGAGCAGTTAGCCGAACCCGCCCCATATCTATATCTATATCTATACTATATATAAAAGTGGGAATCTTGGAAAATCTTTTGATCGACCAAAATATCCCTACATATAATTATAAAAATACAGAAATAGATATAGTCTCTTTAAATACACCAATTAAAGTAAATATGCATTCTAATTTAATTAAAATTACTTGGGAACACTAATTTGTTGTCCAACTCAATTTTTCAAACATGGTCCACTAAATTTCATCAATCACAATAAAAGTCTTCTAATATAAAATTCGATTAATTAGAGTAAAAATATTCTTAATTAGATTAAATTTCTTACAAACACTAATTCATTTCTAGATAAAACATAATTTTTCAAACAATTAATTACCTTAAAATACCATATAAATTATTCTTTATTTTTTATTTCCATTAGAAAAAAACATATGTATTTTTGCTATTATTTTTAGTATTCTTTTTTCAACATATAATATAAAATTTATATTTTATTAAGTTGATATTTATTAATTTAATATTTTTTTCTACTGTTTAAAATTCTCATACCTTTTAAATGACAATCTTTTAATAATCTTAACTTCACATTATATTTGATTCTTTTAAAAAAAAAATGTTTTTTTTCTTGCAAAATTTACTCGTGCAACGCATGCGATGCATTTCTAGTTTACTATAAATATTTAAAATAATAGTTAATTTTTCTTTTTGTTTTGGGGTACAAAAAGGGAGGAAAACAACAAGAATAATTAATTTTTCTGTGAGGTAATTAGTTCTGAACTTCTTTAATTTTTAATTTATTCACTTATAAATTTTCTTCTTCTTGTTTTTTTTTTTTTGGCTGCTTTGTTGTTTAAGAGACTTAAGTGGGGTTTTGAAAATATGAAATATTCTTAAGCCTTTTCAAGATATAACTTCCCTTCAGAGCTTATATTACATGTAATGTCGTAATCAAATAAACAACAAGCACTCACCGCAAGATGCTGCTGAAAAATATAATATTCATATAGTATTCACTTGATAATGAAAAAGGACATTACCCAATGCTGGTCCTTGCCAAAGTGGGGTCCTAGGAAGGGTTGGATACAATCCTAACCTTGGTTATCATTTTTATCATCTCTCACTCTCTCTCTCTCTCTCTCTCTCTCTACACACACACACACACACACACACAAATGATCAAGTAAGGACCGGTCCTTAACCTTAATTTAAGGTCCACTCACCATTAGGATATGTATTTTGAAAAACCGACTGTTGGATTAGATAATCTTCTTATATATATATCATGTCTGCCAAAAATCACAGTGATCTAATGGTTGGTTTTCAAAATACAAATTGTTAGCATCCAACTGTAAATACTGTTAGAGTGTTTCACAAACTATATTTTGGAAACCAATAGTTGGATCACTTTGATTTTTGGAAGACATGACATACATAAGAAAATTATCTAATCCAACAGTCAGTTTTGCAAAATACCAATCCTGTGTGAGAAAATGGTGAATGGACCTTAATTTAATTTAAGGACCGATCCTTAAATGATCATTTCTATATATATATATATATATATATATATATATGGGTGGGATCCCTTCACCACTTCTTTTATCCATATCTTTACCACTCTAATAGGCCCTTGGATTTGAGGTCATCCAATGGTTAAAAATAATGATTCTCTCTCCTCAATCAATAGGTGACAGACCACTTGTCTCTTCTCCTTCCCTCTTCTCACTTTTCTCATCACCTCTCTCCTCAATGACATCCTCTCACCATTTCTCTTCCATCCTCCTGTGAACATTTCCGGTGAATGTCCCTGGCTTTCTTCTCCAACAACAATAGGTAATGTGTTGCTTTTCTTGTCTAAACTATTTCGTGCTTCCAAAATCCCCCCTAGTATCAAAATAGGTTTGATATTCTAAATGCTACAATGTAATTATTATTATTGCTATTTAGAGAACTTTAATAAGATAGATGCATAAAATTTCAAGTACAAGAAATGGTCCAAATATTTATTACATTGTTGAAGGAGATTAGAACCTTGAATAAATCAGCGGGAATATCAGTTATAGATTTATAGGAAGCATTTTCCTTTCGGATGATATTAATTGTGTCAACTCAATAGGCTTTGGAACTATCAATATGATGACTATTTTTTTTATCAAGCAGTAATTGTATTAGTATTTAAGATTGTTGTTATAGCTATGTGTTCTACAATTCTATTTACATGTATGTGATTATACATATAAATGTTTGTATAGCTGTTACCCTGTGGTAACATATTTGGATTTTGATCAGTTTGTTGTGTTTAAATTGTGTGTGTGTGTTGAAAATTGAAATGCAGCCAATGTCTGACTCTGCATTCCTATTTTAAAAATTGACCCATTGGTCATCTAATACCAAAAAATTAAGAGAGGAACACAGATTCGTTACTTGATTAGTGACTGAGAACTGATTTACCTGATTGATTGCTCTGTTAAGATTTGTTGATTCATGATTTGACCATAGAACATTGGCTTTGTGTACAATTGTATTACAAGAACATATGAGAAAGTAGTTGAGGAATGGGATAGTTGGGAGATCAAGAACTAGAGTCTAGTAACTTTAGACTCCTACTACCGGCTCTCTTAATGCCTCGGACAAGAGGAGTGGGAGCCACACTCATGTGGGAATGACATTTTTTATTAACTTATTTGCGTAACTGATTTTCAAATTTGTTTTGCTTGCAGCTCATGGAAAAAGTGATCCCAGTTGTGGAGCAGCGAAGACCAGCACGTGTTCTTCGTAGAGTTCGCTCCTGGCAGTGGTAGACTATTTTCTTTATGCATGAGGTACAAGATGGGACCAAACCCTCCTTGTCTGACATAGGAAGAATGAGAGAGAGAGAGAGAGGAAAAAAGAAAGAAAAAAAGAACCATATATCTTTGTCAAATATTAAAAAGAACCATATTTCTTTGTCAAATATTTAAGACTGGTGGTATTTGTCGTCTGAGAGCGGTCATGGTTCATGGCCTCTGATTAGAAGTAAAAACATGCGGATTGCAACATGGGTGTTGAAGGTAAATATGTTAATGATTGAAGATGTGAACTTTTTACGAAGGAAATCAACAACAAAAGTGTTAAAAGTTGTTTCTTTTGTTTAGTAGGTATTGCAATACAAGCCATGTTTCCCCAAATGCTGATGTAAGGGGAAACAGAATCGATTCTGGACTAGTATATTGTATTAATGTGTTTAAAAGTCTGACAGCTCTTTGACCAAATATAAATTGGTGATTACTGTTTTGTTTTATACTTGGGCAGAACTTTATTTTTGTGACTGTCTTGATTGATGTGATTATGTTTTTTATATATATATATATATAGAGAGAGAGAGAGAGAGAGTTTATTGTTAGGCAAGGCTGTAAATTTCCTATTTATGTGTACTGCCAAACCTGGGGATTAATGTGTTTTATAGTGATGTAATTCCATGGAAGGGCTTTCTTTAAAGTTATTTGAATTATAGGTGTTGGTTGGTCTGTTAGTTCAACAATGATTGAATTTAGATTTCTGAAAATTCAGAGAAAAAGGAAATAAAAAGAAAACTGCTTTGAAAAAGGAATTCGTTTCTAAACAACTTTTAGGAATTAGGAGAGTTTGAATTCCTGAATCTACAATCCTCGAAAAATGTACTCATTAAAATTCCCTTGGCATTTTCTTTTCTTTTTCTCTACTCTTTTCTTCCAATATAATATTATTCTTTTCTTCCAACTTTGCTGCAATAAAGAAATGTTGTGAATTTTTTAGAACTATTCATTGATGATTTTTGAAAGCTACTTTCATTTCCTTTTTGTAAGGACTTCTTGTAGCAATGTATGGTAACTATGAATTGGAATTGGTGTCCAGTAATTTTTCTCTCTTGAACCGTCATTATTTAATATAATTGTGGAGTGTTCAAAATTTTTGTTTAGGAAAATCTCACCTCCCTTATTTATTTATTTATTTATTTCCAGGGGCGGAACCAAGGCATAGGACTCCCTGACTTTTCGGCATAGGGCTCCCCTGACTTTTCAATTTTCTATTGTATGTATGTATATGGTATGTGTATCCTTTGGGATTTATAAGCTTGGAAAGGGTTGGGCTGGCCCCTGACTTTTGTGCGTGTATATATATATATATATATAGGGCTCCTAATATCAGGTGCTCTCTCGTAGAGCTATTTGCGGTATATATTTTGGAAAATTGACCGTTGGATTCGATACCCTTATCATGTATATCATGCTTGCCAAATATCACAGTGATCCAAGGGTTGATTTTTGAAAAATGTAATTTTGAAAAACTGACTTTTTTGTTCTTTAAATTTTTATTATTTTTTCACAGTTGGTTTTCTTAGAAAACAACCATTGGATCATTGTGATTTTTGGTAAGAATGACATACATGATAGGGGTATCTAATCCAATGGCCAGTTTTTCAAAATATTCTCCACAAGTGGTTCTACAAAAGGGCATCTAAAATTAGTAGCTCTGTGTATCTATATATATTATTGTATGGTAAAGTGAATGCAAACTACTCTTGGGATTTGAATATTATAGTATACAGTCTCGATCTAGTCAGCATATATATGATTACATAAGTTATGTGGCCATACATAATTGTGTGATGTATATTTTGAAAAATTGACCGTTAGATTACATGTTGTACTTATGGATGTTGTGCATGCCAAAAATCACGGTAATCCAATGTTAGAATTTCAAAATATAGCTATGAAAAACTGTGACGACTAAAAACTGCCATAATTTTTTTCAGTGATATTTCTGAGAGACCGGCCATTGGATTACTATGATTTTTGGCATACATGGCATGTATAAATACAATATATAATCCAATATTTTTAAAATATGTATCGCAAAATTATTTATGACATTCATGCTAATATAAGCATAAATAAGCATATGGAATTAGTCAGTTAATGCGACCAAGGATTGCGTCTACGAATATGGAATTCTGATGTCAATCAATGCAATAAAATTCGACGAACTTACATTAAGTATGGTACATACCAACCTAAGCTTTGCCCCCCCCCCCTTCCCCCTAAGATAAAATCCTGGTTCCGCCCCTGTTCATTTCTTTTATTTATCAACTCTTTCATTGGATTTTTTCCCAAAAAAAAAAAAAAAAAAACACTCAAAACTAAAAACCTCTTTCATTGGATGGAATTTATAAGAGTGCCATGTGAGTGTATGAATTTAATTGGAGAAGATGACCTCAAGAAGACAAGTTGAAAGCATGTCCCTCATTCACTATTTGTATGACGTTTGTTAAAGAATAATGTCATATTTGAAGTCACATGATAAGGCATGGATTGTGAACTACTGTCATGATAATTTATAAAAATAAAATCATGCTCTGTAATAATTATAATTAGTGGGGAATGGACTGTGTTGACTGTTGTGACTTGTGTCAATTGTTTGGGAGATGGGATTTCTGATTTTTTAAGACACAAATTTTGTAAATTTGTTTTGTAAAATATTTTGTTGTTTTCTATGTCCTTTGTGTCCTTTATGGGCTTTTTGAAGTCCTCTTTATTGTCTTTTACTTCTTGTCTTTTTTACTGTTCAATCTTTTTTGTTGCTGATTTGAGTTGGCCCACATTGGAAAATACAATATTATTATAATTCTTTTACCAATATTTATAAGAAAATATTAGTATAAGGTGGTAAAGCAGTGTGAGATGATCTTCATAGGATAAGTTGTAGAATAAATTTTTTAAAAACTGATTAAAAAAAAATTATTAGATCACTGTAATTTTTAGCAGGCAAAACATACATAAAATGAATATCTAAATTCAATTGTCCATTTTTCAAATTTTATTTTGTAACTAGCGCAATTTTATATAAAACGCACCTTATACTTTCTACTAAGGTTCCCAATATATATATATATATATTCTTGTAACTACTTGGGCTATGCAAACAGAACTTTAGCAACATATTACATTACACTATTCAAATATATGCATAGAAGCAGAAAACTTTGCAAGCATTGTGGGTGGTCCTGGTCTGGGTCTGGCCTTTAGCGAGTGTCCGTTATGTGTTGTAGGTGTGGAGCTTGGACTGACTTGACCTGCTCTCACTGCGGTTGAATTCTCTTGAAATTTGGCACTATCAAAATTAATTTTGGACTACTTGGCCAACCACGGACTCGTGACATTTAAATGTGACCAAAAATTAAAAATTTGATCACAATATGTGGAAGTTCAGTTAAAAGATCAAAACCAAACACACACACACACACACACACAAAAAAAAAAAACACAACCCCCCGCCCCCGCCCCGCGCTCCCTTCAACTAGGGTGGCAAAATTAGCCCAAACCCATTTAGTTAAATGGGTATGGATTAGTACATTTTAATAAATGGGTCATAATTGGACCACCCAATTAAACCCATTTATAATTGGATTGGATATGGATAATCCATGGGTGCCCATTGAGTACCCAACTAATTAAACTCATTTATATGATTTTAGTTTTTAGGTTTGTGACACATACCATTTAACTAGTACCATGTCCATATATCATGGGTCGACCCGACTCGCGAACCCATATATCATGGTCAACCTTTTATTTGTTTATTTATTTTTATTTTTTTTTTTTATAAAAAGCATATACACGCCAACAAAAAAACTTAAAATAAAATAAAATTACCGCATTTAACAACAAAATTTAACATGTCATATTTAACTTCTATCTAAAAAACACTAGTACCATGTCTTGACTTATTTAGACCCATACCCATATACCATGGGTCGACCCGACCCCACCAACCCATATAATGGGTCGACCCTTTTTTTCTTTCATTTTTTTTTTTTTTTAATGCATATACACGCTAACAAAATAAAATAAATTTAACATGTCATACTTAAATTTTCAACAAAAACTGCGTTCTTACAATTATTCTAAATGTCACAATTTTGCAGTTAGTTTTTTCAAAACCAACTGTTGGATCATCCTGATTTTTGGTAGGCATGACATTCATAAAATGAGCATTTTATCCAACGGTCGATTCTTTAAAATATATTCTGCAACTGACCCTACAGAAGCGCAGAATGCCAAAATATATAAAACTGAAGGTTTTTTTTTTTACATAAAGGCACATGATTGTCTTTTTGGCCAAATGTTACATATTTTCACAATGACATTTTTCAAAAACCAACCGTCAGATCACTGTGAGTTTTTGCAGGCATGACATACAGAAGAGGGGCATCTAATACAACGGTCAGTTTTACAAACTGTCATGCCTGCAAATACTCATAGTGATGCCCCTCTTCTGTATGTCATGCCTGCAAAAACTCACGGTGATCCGACAATTGGTTGTTGAAAAAACTGATTGCAAAATTGTGATATTTTGAATAATTGTAATAATGCAGTTTTTGTTGAAAATTAAAATTTGACGTGTTAATTTTTGTTGTTAAATGCGGCAATTTTATTTTATTTTGTTGGCGTGTATATGCATTAAAAAAAAAAAAAAAAAAAGGTCGACCCATTATATATATGGGTTGGTGGGCCGGGTCGATCCATGAAGAGAGATCTCGAACGAGATTTGTATATATATGACATGTTAAATTTTGTTATTAAATGCGGCAATTTTATTTTATTTTAAGTTTTTTTTGTTGGCATGTATATGTGTTAAATCTAAAAATAATAATAATAATAATAATAATAATAATAATAATAATTTTTTTATAATTAAAAAAAAAAATCGACGAATGATATATGGGTTCGCGGGTCGGGTTGGGTCATGATATATACGTATGGGTCAAAATATGGTACCTTAAATAGGTCGTAAATGGGTCATGTACATTTTGTGGCCCAACCCATTTAGACCCAACCCAAACCCGCCCATTTGCCACCCCTACCTTCAACCCACCCCCCGCTGATAGTTGGCTAAAAAGCCCCATCTTAAAGAATTTTAATGTATAAAGTCAACCCATACTTTTTTTTTTCTTTTAAAAGTCCTTATTAGAATAATTTTAGTTCTTAAAGTCCCATTTTTTTTTTAAATTACTTATTTTAAGACAGAAGTGCCTGTGCCCTTCCCCTTCCCACGATCATTCCCAATGACAACGTACGATGCTCCTTCCTCTTTTTCCCTCCTCATTCTTCTTCTATCTTGTTCTTCTTCCACAAAAATAGATCGGCGACGAGCTTCCCTCTTACCTCTGGCGAGCTCTCGGCGAGCCCCCAACTTCACACCAGCAACCTCGTCCACCTTTACTTTTTTTGCAGTAGTCGACGATCTTCTTCTACCGTAAATTTGATGTAGAGGGTACGGGGCAAATCTGATGCACTCTGCTAGCGA